>CM056511.1:8424074-8589903 GCA_029783415.1 Anisodus acutangulus
GACCCAAACGTGCATGCCACAAGGAAGGAGCTAGAGCTGCAAAAGTCGATGGCAAGGCTTGACTCGAGAGACTGGAGGCGAAAGTGATTGGATAAAGATCTCCCCTACTATTGTATCTCATAAGAGGTATCCCCATTTTGAAATCCTTCACAGAAAACCAAAAGGATCAAAATTAACATAAATCCAATTATCAGTGGTGAATTTTCAGACATACACTAAATTTTTAATTAAGTTAGGGTATGAAGGGCATTTTTCAAGACAAGAGGTGGATGTAGGGGAGACAAAGTTGTATTACCGTAACCACGAATTGGAATTGTAATGTCATTACCAACAAGAATGCCACGATTTTTGCTCAAATTAGAATAAGACGAGAGAGTACATTGATCGGACGTCATGTGAGAAGTGGCACCAGTGTCCATGTACCAATTCGCTTCTGGAGGATTTAATCCAAGTGTATGCATCACGGCCTCAATATCGGTGGGTGTCGGCATCGAATTTGGGCCCGCAGCATTGAAGGTCTGCTGGGGCCGAGGCCCAAGCACACTGGACTGCTGACCCGACCCAGAACGTTGTTGGTAAGAATCCGAGTGGTTGGTCTTGTTATAGGGCTGGATCAAGGCCCAATGTGGCTGGAAATAATTGGGAGGAGGGAAATAGGCGGGACTTGGTCACTCGTCCAGGCCCACTGCCAAGTGGCCCAAGGCTGGGACCAGGCGGGCTGGGGCCTAGAACCCCGAGGCCCACCCTCGTTGTTGGTATTATTCCCGCCGCTGTTGGTACTGTTCTGGTCGCCGCCGTAATTTTTGCTATTATTTTTACAGTTTTGACCCTTCTTGCAGCCACCGTTGTTGCGATTTTGGCCCGAATTGTCAACAAACCCGTGAGAGTTATCGGACTAAGTCATCATTTCCACGGAACTGGCATCGGTAGCCGCCTTTTTTGCCAAGCTGACTTCTTCTAACGTGAGCATCGAACGGGCTTGATAAAAAGGTGAAAGCGGATTACTTTGACGAATGAGAGTCTCAACGCCATTATAGGCCTCATATAGGCCTGCAACCATTTGTAGAACAAGACGATTATTGGTAACAGGCGCTCCAACGTTATGGAGTTGATCCGCTAATTCCTTGAGCTGTTTACAATAAGCTGAAACATTCAGGAAATCGTCCATGCTGATTTGTGAAAATTCATGCTCAAGGGTGACAACGCGGGAATGTTGGTTATCCTGGAATATATCACGCAGTCTATTCCAGGTAGTCATAGTCGTAGTGTCTGGTTCAATGATCGTCTGTAAAAGGTCGGTAGAAATAATGGAGTAAATCCACTGAAGGACGGTAGCATCAAAAGTGATTCATAACTGATGATCCTCCACGGGTGGAGGGATAGCGGGAGTAATTATGTGATGGAGGACTTGATGTGAGATTTCGTGAATTTTGAGCAACTCTGCCCACGTCGCATATTGGACGTTTTCTATCTCCATAACAATAGTGATGTGGTTCTTAATGTTAGAAACAGTAAGGGCAGGATGAAACAGGTTCTTTGACGTCGACATAACGAAATAACAAAGGGATTAGGAAGAAAAAATTGGGAAGAGATGAGGTAAAATTGGCACGAAATCCGAGAAGGGACGCGAATTCCGAGGCAGAGGAAGAGAGGAAAATTGAGAAGTAAGTTTAGACCTAGACTTCTAATACCATGAAAGAAATAATCCCTTGATTATTTTCATTAATGAATGAGTATATATACAATTTACAATTTCCATAATATGGAAAATCCTATTCCTATTCTGCTCCCAAAACCCTATTCTATTTGTACAAGAATTCTACAATTATGGTAAGTGTACAATGCTAATTAAACACAACAATATACTACCAATATTACCGTGATATACACGGTCTCCTTGTTTCCTTATATGGCTCGTGTTTTTGTGATATACACAGGACAATATTTATACTGTGTATAGCATGGGTATATCGATAATATTTATCAACCGGAAACTTTTTGAATCAGTACTCACTAGTCCTTTGCCTGCTATGGAGGCTAAGAATTAATTGCAGAAGGTTAAAGTGTTCATTAAATTTGTCTCTCTATTACACTCCGGTATACCATCAAAGGATGTGGTGCACAAATGTGGTTGCTCCACCCTTAATCAGAATTTTTGGTTTCAAGTTTTGTGTATGAAAAAATACCTAGTAGGGAGCGCTTCCCTAAAAAATAGGTCTTATCTGGCGCGAGTCCGAATATAGTCGATCTTCAATGTGAATATTGAACACCAGATGAGAAACCAAAAGAAAAAAACAAAAAGAAGACACTCCGTTATATATATTATTCGTATAAAAATACATTCGACACTATTTAAGTGGTTTAAATATATTCCCCTATTTCATTAGAGTTGTTCAAAATGAAAACACAATTTTACATGATACTGACATTTTATGAGATAAACACCACGTGGTATATTCTGTCACCGCTCAACTCATTTTACCCTATCCCCTCTTCTTCCCCCGCTGAAACCTCTTCTCCTTATCCACCTCTGCCACACTCAACAGTAGTCAACACCATTATTTATAGAGTTCTCACGGTATAATTTTGGTTTGTCTCGTTAAAATTATTGTCATTATTGAAGCAATTCATTTTGGCCTGGTTTGAATGAATTGTGGATGTTATATATCTCGAGCCAAAAGTGTAGGTGTTACACGACAGTCCAGACTCCCGTCACCAGTGATAAAAAGACAACCATTCAAATTGTAATGTATAATTATGATAAATATTTATTTATTTATATCAAAATATATTAATTTCTAAAATTAAATAATAAAGTAAGGTAAGAGAATGTCTGTTAATTAAAACATATAGGAGTATACGAAGATATGATATTTTGATGCACTTATCCAAATGAAAAAAAAAAGATATTTCTATGCATTTACGTACTGCTTATGATCTGATTTTTCACATCATTTTTTTTCTTGGTTTTTCATTTTTTTGGGGGTAATTTTCACATTAGTATATAGTTAAACTTTTTCCGACTTTATCCCTAGCGTAAAAGGAAATGTCAATTCGATGCTAATAATTAATGGCCCTTGCATTCCCATATATTCACATTTATATTCATTTTCTACTAGTCTTCGCTTTCATTCTACCATTACTATTATCATTGGTAACATTACTCACTGAATCAAAAAGAGTGTTCACTTATTCTTTATTTTTTTATTTAAAAAATGTGTTTACTTACCAAATCAAAAAAGTATAAATCTTACTTTTTCAGATTTGTCCTTATTAAGTGTTAGGTGACCAAATTCCAATATCTATTTAATTAGAAACATTTTAGTCAAATTATCTATTTTCATCTAGAAATTAATATTTTTTTAAATAAACTGCAAGTGACTAAGTGAACACTTTTTTTTATGCAGAGGGAGCACTAGGTATTATTCTAACTAGCTCAACTATTTGCACCTTGTTAAGTACTTAAAGTAATAATAAAACAAAATTATGGCACTGAAATTTCTAAAATTCAATAACATATAAGTCTCTTATAAGATATGAACCTAGTCGTAGCAAGATTCATTTGAATGAGATTTGGAACTGTTTCATTTTCAAATTCATGATTCTTGATGTTCAGGCAAATTCATGAATCTCGTCGAGGATTTTCTCGATTTTAATTTTGGATGGTTAAATATGGATGGTCAAGATGAACTGAACAAATTGGTTGCTTATTAACTCGTTCAAATTTGGACGGTTGACGGGTTGTATTTTCATGGATTAGTTTTATCACCCTAATCACGTGTAACACGTAATAAGAAATAAAAGAAAATTAATGTAAAATATATTATTAAAGATAAATGAGAAAGTTTAAAGTAAATTATTTTTAGATAGAAAACTGCAGTAATCTTTTCCAACATTAAAAAATAAAAATATGTCATATAAAATGAGAACGAATGAATACCAATTACCTGACGCCCTTCCTCGTATTTTAAATTTTTTATTGTTTTTATTAGAGAATAAAAATAATTAAAAATAAATTTGAAATGTATTGTAAACGTGTAAATATAGGAAACAATATATTCTCTACCCATAATTAGAATATTTTCATATATTGTGTAAATATAATTATGGTAAGACTAAGATTCCTCTTTTGTATAGGCTTAGGATTCTTATTGTATAAGGGATGAATATTGTACTCTATATATACCTTGATATTAATGAAAGACTCCCCAAGGGAGATTAATATCATCTTACATGGTATCAAGAGCCAAATAAACAAAACCCTATAAACCTTTCTCTTCCACAGCCGCCGCTGCCTCTCCTACGCCGCGGCCCTCCCGGATTTTCTTCTTGTTTTTCGAGTTTTGTTCTTCCTTTCTTCTATTCTCTAAATGGCTATCCCTGATTCTTCCACACTTTTTGACGCCTCTACCTCCACAAATCCCACCACAAAGTCATCACCCCCATTTCATCCCTCCCTTACTGTTTCCAACATCAAGAACCATATTCCCATTATTCTTGATCAAGAAAAAACCAGTATTCTCCCTGGGTTGAACTTTTTCGCAATCATGCATGTCTCTATAACGTGCTTGACCATATTGATGACACTATTCCGCGCCCTACGGAGGTTGATGATTCTATCTGGCATCGTCTCGACGTCGGCGTCAAACAATGGATATATGGTAGTATCTCTCAGGATTTGCTCCTTACTATCATGAAATCTGACTCCACAGCCCTTGACTTGTTGAATCATTTGGAGGAAATTTTTCAGGACAACAAGCACACTTGTGCCGTGTATTTGGAAGAACGGTTCAACAAAACACGTCTTGAAAACTTCTCCAATGTCTCTGAGTACTGCAAGCAGCTTAGACTTCTAGCGGATCAACTCTCCAACATCGGCACGCCTGTCACTAACGATAAAATGGTGCTACAAATGATTTCTGGCCTTACTAAGGGCGAATATGATACTTTGGCCACCATTATTCAACAGGCAGATCCGCTACCGAGTTTTAACAAAGCTCGCTCACAATTGTTGCTCGAAGAAACCCGTCGTGCTAAGCAGGATGAGCACGCCCAACAGGTGTTAGCTGTCGACACGCAACCCCAAGATCAGACGCCACCAGACAACTCCCAACAGCGGCAGGGACGCGGCGGCAAGGGTGGAAAAGGCCGCGGCGGTAGAGGAGGCCGTGGTTGTGGCAAGGGTCGCGGTCAACAGAACCAATAGCAGAAACAGCAACAGAGATCGCAGAACAACTGGGCCGCGACTCTCGGCCGGTTTGTCTGGCCACAAGGCGCCAAGATCTGAGCCGCGGCGCCAAGTCCATTCCAGTACCAGCAGCCATACAATCCATATTCTTACCCCGGTTTGTTAGGCCCCGCTCCAGTCCCACAGCAGGCCCACTTCATGCAAGGTCAGGTCCCGCAGCCCTCCTCCGGCATCACACCCACTGAGTTGGGTCAGGCGTTCAACACCCTCTCTATGCAACAGCCTGGCAATACTTGGTACATGGACTCAGGCGCCACATCTCACGTCACCCAGTCTGCAGGTACTATTCCTAAACTGTTTCAGTTAAAACATCCTCAATATGTTACAGTTGGTAGTGGACAACGCATTCCAGTTAAGGGTTATGGTACCTCATACACACAACCTCCCCATCCACCCTTCTCCCTCAAAAATACTCTATATGCCCCACACATGATTAAGAACCTCATAACTGTCCGCTAATTTACTCATAAAAATTCTGTCTCCGTGGATTTTGACCCTTTTGGTTTTACTGTGAAGGATCTTCATACGGGGACACCTCTTACGGGATGCAATAGCACGGGGGATCTCTATCCATTCACTTCCATCTCCGCTGCCAGATCTTGCTCTCCCGTCACTCTAGCGGTTGTTTCTTCTTCAACCTGGCATAATAGGCTTGGTCATCCAGGAGCCCCAGTTTTTAATTTTCTTAGAGGCAACAATTTCATTGCTTGTAATGGGAAACTTGCCCAAAATTGTGATTCTTGCTCTTTAGGCAAACATATTCGTCTTCCGTTTAAATCATCTACTAGTGTTACATTTGCTCCTTTTGATATCATATATGCCGATTTATGGACATCTCATATCTCTAGTTCTCTCGGTCATAAATACTATCTTGTGTTGCTTGATGATTTTTCACACTATGTTTGGTTATACCCTCTTAAATTTAAATCGGAAGTGTTTGTCAAATTTCTTGAGTTTCGCAAGTTCATTCAAACACAATTTGGAAAAGGCATAAAATCATTTCAGTGCGATAATGGTCATGAATTCAATAACTCTATGTTTCACCGCTTTTGTACCAATAATGGCATGGTCTTTCGCTTCTCCTACCCTCACACCTCACCACAAAACGGTAAAGCTGAAAGAATCATCCGCACCATTAACAATATGATTCGCACCCTATTGATTCATGCCTCCCTCCCTCCACCCTTCTGGGTCTATGCTGCTAAAATGTCAGAATACACTCTAAATACTCTCCATACTAGCACTCTTTACAATATGACCCCTACCGAAATCCTCTACCATAGAATCCCCTCTTATGATCATCTACGGATTTATGGTTGTCTGTGCTATCCCAACCTTAGCTCCACCGCCCCTCACAAGCTCGCTCCTAGGTCCACTCCATGTGTCTTTCTAGGATTCCCGCTGAACCATAGGGGCTATCTATGCTATGACTTGTCGACTCGTCGACTCGTCAAATTCACATATCTCGTCACGTCACATTCGATGAGACCATATTTCCGTTTTCGAATCGTCCAAAACTCCAAAAACAGGACTACTCATTTCTTGACGAGTCTGCCATCTCTCTCCTCATAATTGAACAACTCACATCCTCTGTTCCGTCGTCAGAGCCGCGGCCTAGAGGGGAGGTGCCGCGGTGCCTGATTTCCAGAGAGCAATCTTTTGAAACACCGTCGACAGCGCCGCGGCCCTGTGTTGAGGCGCCGCGGCGCCCAAACTTAAGAGAAGCCTGTCAACCTTCTAGCGCCGCGACTCTCGATCCAGGAGCCGCGGCGCCTTCGACGGCTTCGCCCCCACCTTCTCCTTATCCGATTTTACCCCCCGTCTCAGACACCACTCCGCCACTCACTGTCCCTACCCATCCAATAGAAACTCGTTCAAAGCATGGAATATTCAAACCCAAAGTCCATTTCAACTTGTCTGCCCAAACCATCTCTCCACTTCCAAAGAACCCAAAATTGGCCAAACAAAACCCTAATTGGAATGCGGCTATGTATGAGGAATTCAATGCTTTAACTAAACAACACACGTGGGATCTAGTACCTAGACCTGAGGGGGTGAATGTCATTCGTTGTATGTGGCTATTTCATCACAAGTTCAGAGACAATGGGGATCTTGAGAGGTATACGTCCCGTCTTGTGGCTAATGGCACAAATCAGCAGGAGGGCATTGATTGTGGTGAGACCTTCAGCCCGGTTGTCAAATCGGCTACCATCCGTATAGTTTTGAGCATAGCCATGGGCAAACACTGGCCGATCCATCAGCTTGACGTAAAGAATGCATTCTTACATGGGGATCTGCGAGAGACAGTCTACATGCATCAACCACCAGGGTTCACCCATCCAGCAGTTCCTCACTATGTGTGGCATCTCCGTAAGTCACTATATCGCCTGAAGCAGGCCCCCCGTGCGTGGTATGATCGTTTTGCCAGGTATATCTTGCAGATTGGGTTTGTATGCAGCAAGAGTGATACATCACTTTTTATTTTTCATCGAGGTAGTAGCACTGCTTACTTATTACTTTACGTGGATGATATTGTTCTTATTGCCTCCTCCGACGGATTGAAAAATGAGATTATTGTCTTGCTCAAGTCCGAATTTGCAATGACTGATTTGGGGAAGCTGAGTTACTTTTTAGGGATATCAGTGACCAGGTCTGCCAATCATATGTTCTTGTGTCAGCGTAAGTATGCAGAAGAGATTGTGTACAGGGATAAAATGGCGAACTGCAAAGAGGTGCCTACTCCAGTTGATTCCAAATCTCAGCTCAGTGTTATGGATGGTGCTCCAGTCCCTGATCCTACTCTGTATAGGAGACTTGCAGGTGCACTTCAGTATCTCACATTTACCAGGCCAGACATAGCTTATGTTGTTCAACAGGTGTGCTTATTAATGCATGCCCCTAGGGAGTCTCATTTCACTGCTCTTAAGCGTATCATTCGATACATTAAGGGCACTCTTGATTATGGTTTGCACCTATACCCCTCTGCACCAGACAGGTTGCTTTCATATACGGATGCAGATTGGACAGGGTGTCCGGAAACGCGGCGCTCCACCTCCGGCTTTTGTGTTTTCTTAGGGGATAATCTGATTTCTTGGTCTGCCAAGCGACAGACTACCCTATCTCGCTCCAGTGCCGAGGCTGAGTACAGAGGCGTTGCAAATGTAGTAGATGAGATTTGTTGGCTCAGAAATTTACTGTTAGAACTTCAGTGTCCTTTGCGTCAGGCATCTATTGTGTATTGTGATAACATCTCTGCCATCTATTTTTCTCATAATCCGATTCAACATCAGCGAACCAAACATATTGAGATAGACCTACACTTCGTTCGTGAGAAAGTTGTGTTAGGCCATGTCAGAGTGTTACATGTTCCATCATCCTATCAGTATGCAGACATATTTACCAAAGGACTTCCCAGATAGTTATTTCTTGACTTCAGATCCAGTCTCAGCGTCCGGCCTCCTCCCGTTCCGACTGAGGGGGTGTGTAAACGTGTAAATATAGGAAACAATATATTCCCTACCCATAATTAGAATATTTCCATATATTGTGTAAATATAATTATGGTAAGACTATGATTCCTCTTTTGTATAGGCTTAGTATTTCTATTGTATAAGGGATGAATATTGTACTCTATATATACCTTGATATTAATGAAAGACTCCTAAGGGAGATTAATATCATCTTACATGTATAATTAGATATCAACGATTACAAGATATGTATCACCCATTTTTTAATTGCATATCGAAATTGAAATCATTAATCACTTAATTGTTCCGTGATAGACGTCGCAACTTTTAGTAGTCTCAGAGATGATTATTTAAGTGTATATGGAATATGAAGACGACAAATTAAAGATCATGTCGTAGAAAGAGAAAACTGTCTTAATTAAGGAAGAACTTACCTTATAATTTCCATTTATTTGAATAAAAGAACAAGCAAATTAGATGTGATTAAACGGAGGAATTATCTAATTTCCATCTAGGGTGCTAAACAAGCAAAATGCTAACTGTAACTATATTCCCCATATGAGAGAACTGATATAGAGGAGTCATGGTATACATGAATATAGTAAACATTTTCTTGAAAAATGAGTTCTTGGAAAACAAGTAATTTCAACTTATTTTTCACGTTCGTTTGGTTAGTTGAAAATAAGTTCTTACTTATTTTCTCATGTTCGGTTGGTTAGTAAAAATATACTTCAGAAAATACTCACACAAGCCCCATCCAACCCTAACACCAGAATTCATTTGCCTTTGACCTGATTTTCTGAAATGGAATTCCGAGAAGGTGGAGTTCAGTAACCCAGTTCAGTGACTGAGGAGAGGTTGAAAAGAAGACGGACGTATAAAGCATATCTCTTTTCGCATATCACTTATCCCGATCACCCCTTCCATCCAGAGATCTTAGCTAAGGATTGTTTGTTGGACACCCATCCATTGTCTAGTTCTGGCTAGCCTCCTTGTTGCCTTTGTTTGCACGGTCTCATCACTTAGTGGTCTGACACTTTTCCAAAGCAAGGAATTCTTTTTATTTGTTCACCCTCCCCCACCAACTCCACCACTACCACCCTCCACCACCCATCATCCAACCAAATCTCACCCCAGCACTCTCGAATGGACTTCATCTTTTGGCGCTTGCACATCATCCTCATCTAATTGGACTAGCACTTCACCCACCTGTATCACAGATTGGTACATAAGTGAAGCTCATCCCCTTTTCCGTCATCTTGTTCCTATCAAATAACCCTGCCATGCCCGTCCTCCATCGTTCAATTGAGGGTTTACATTCGGTAGATCTGCATTATCTGATTCCTGAGTGCTCATCGATTGATCTAATTGAACTGGTACTGTTCCATTGCCCCCACTAGGGATTTGCTGTTCCGTTTTAGCTCCCCATACCGATCCAATCTCACTACTAACCTTTGTCAATATAGAGTGTGGAGTGGCCATCTGAGCTCGCGTACCTGGCGATTCCTGCCACTCTCCAAATCAATGTGTTATATTTGTCCAGTATGATTTTACTTGTTATAACATATTATTACTTACTGCTGAAGTGTGTGACCATCTGATCTAAAAGCTTAAACTGTTAGATAGAACACACTTTTAATATTTAATTATATTCTTAACACGTCCCCTCACGTGTTGGCCTGATTTTTTTTTTCATGATCCAAACACGTGAAAATTCATTTTGATAATGGGTGGCGGTGAAGTTCGATCCTAGGACCTTTGGCCTGCTCTGATACTATATTGAAGTGTGTGACCATCTTATCTAAAAGCTAGATAAAACACACTTTTAATATTTGATTATATTCTCAACACTTACCACTTATTATAAGTCAATAACCAATGTTCATCAGGTAGAGTTACTTGTAATTACCTTTTAATTTATCCGATTGTGTAAATTTTTCTTACATCCTCTTCGCATAAGATTTAAACTTTTTTTTATATTTCTTCACTTTATCCATTTCTCTCGCTTATTGTTAGTATAAAATGTATAAAATAACAATATGAAAATATAGTAATCTGTAAACTAGAAAGTTACTTCTAAGTAGTTTAATAAATACAAATTTTCAATATGAGTATTCTTATCCTAAAAAATTCAAAAGCACTTAGTTTTGCTTAGTGTCTTATGCTATAACTCAAAACCACTAATCTCTTGATCAAAAATTTAGCCAAATAACTCCATTCTCTAAAATACGTAGTACTATTTTTGTTTATAGCTAAAGAATAAACACTTTGACTTTAAAAGGTTTTGGCCAAACAAACTATTGGGCTATTCATAACAATTTTTTTGACTCTATTTCTATTCCATATTGTCCACGAGCACCATAATTCTCATTAAACTCACATAAACAATTAGATATTTACGCACTTGGAGAAAATATCTATTAGTAGTATATACCAATTTGCTAGGTGATGACAAAGACAGCGATCCTCTATATTCAACTTTACCTAATGAAAGGAGCATCGTCCAATTTAAGTATTGTTGTTATTTGGAAATTTCTTACATTATCATTTAATATCTTTTCACATGACTTCTATGACATGTTTCACTAAAGGTAATTTTTGAAGTGTTTATTAATTTTTAGCCATTTTATATGGAACATGATATGTAGCTAAACTAAATTCATTTTTATAGCTAGTTTGATCAAATTTTTTGAAAAGTCAAAAATATTTATTTTAGAGAATTGGAAATTTGGTCAAGCTTTCACAAAAAAATACGTTTGTACTTTTGAGTAGCAGCATAAATTATCTTCTGAAGCTAAAAATATTATTTTTTTCAAGAAGCACTTTTGAAATTTTGGTCAATGACAAATTACTTCTCTAATATTGTAAAAGAAAATTTTCAAATTGAATAGTAATACACAAACTGCTAGTCTTGAAATATTCTTTTTTAATAAAATAATATTAATAAAAAATATTTTTCAGAATAAAAAAAATTGCAAGTTTGATCAAACAGGTACTCATAAAACTTCTTGAGTACCCTCAAATCCATTTTTCTTCAACAATATCAAGCTACATGCTCTTTCTTTTCTCTCTCCAAAGCATTTCTCATCTCTTTTTCTTATTAGAGTTAGTGTACCAAGTCTTCCTTTAAGAATTTTGAGTAGTATTATTCTCCAATATGTCTGATAACCATTTTTATCATGATTACATGGGAACCGGAGGGATCAATACATTTCCTTTCTTTGGTGAAAATCCTTCAAATTGTGATCAGCCAATTATTCCTAATATTCAAAACCAAAATCAGCATCAATTTGTTCCTTCTTCTTACATGTCTCTCACTGAGTGTTTACACAGCTCTATGGACTACAACACTTTATCAAGTGCTTTTGGCATGTCTTGCTCATCCTCTGAAGTTGTTTGTCCACATGTTGATCATCAAGACTCTTCTAGGAAAAGTAGTGTGCCTGTTGCTGCAGAAACCGTCTTAGATTCGCCTCTCGGAGAAACTAGCGTTGAAATCCCACCAACGCCAAATTCTTCGACATCTTCTACTTCTAATGAGGCTGGAGGGCAAGAAGATTCTTCCAAAATCAAGAAACATATGCAGAAAAAAGGGTGTCAAGAAGAAGGAGATGACAAGTCTAAGAAGGAGTAAGTCATTTTTCATATTTAATTTGTTATTGCATGTTTGGTCAAACTTGAAAAATATTTTTTGTCATAATGTTTTTTTGGAAAAGTACTTTGAAGAGTATTGGTTCGTGTTTTGGCTAATCAATTTGAAAATTACATTTGCCAATTACTTTTGCCAATATTACAACACTAATTTGTGATTGGTCAAGGTTCCAAAAGTGCTTCTAAAAAAAGCTATTTCTTGAGTTTCTAAAAGGCAGCTTCTGCTACGACTCAAAAGCATTTGATCAAACAACTCAATTTTTTAAAATAAGCACATTTTGAAGAAACAAAAAAAAAACATTTTTGGCTTCCCAGCTTAAGTATCCTTGGATACGTTTCTTCATTATTCAAAGATTAGGTTGTATAGCACTCCCTCCGGATAAAAAAGAGCACACTCTTTAAGAAAATACTAACTTCTAGAAAAAATTAGATAATTTGACTAAAATTCTCCTAATTAAATAGGTACTGAGATTTGATCATCTAACACTTAATAAGGGTAGATCTGGAAAAGTAAAGTTAATTCTTTTTTGATTTTGTAAGTAGAAATTCTTTTTTATCAAAAAATAAAGATTAAGTGGACACTCTTAATCTTTTTTATACGGAGGGAGTAATTGGATTAATATAAGCTTAGTCATAGTTTCTAGGTTAATTATTCCTTGGCTGGACTTTTGAGTATTCTCCAAGTTTCTTTCACGTATTATTTTTTACCATACGGGATCCGTTAATTTGTTTCTATTTTTATAGTTTTAGTGTTTTGGTAGTACTCATTAAAACCCTAACTCTTCTTTGTTGAAGTGCCAATTTAATGCATAAAAGTTGTGCTATACTAAGAATTTCTATTTTAAGATAGAAAAGTTGTTCATGTACGATGTTGTTGATGATTAATTATTTCAGGTGCAAAGCAAAAAAGAAAGGAGAAAAAAAGCAAAAAGAACAACGATTTGCCTTCATGACAAAGAGTGAGATTGACAATCTTGAAGATGGTTATCGATGGAGAAAATATGGACAGAAGACAGTGAAGAACAGCAATTTCCCAAGGTAAATAGGTCTTTCATTCAATTAAATTCAATCTCACCTTATCTTAAATTCTAGGACTACATATCCGACCTTATTATTTCATTAGTTAGCGTGGCTTTAGTTGTATGATTGTATCTCGACTAGTCATAATTTTATCCTGATAGATACTGTTATACCTTTAATTAGAAATCTTGAATTTTAACCTTTAAAATAAAGAGATCCGGATAAAGGAAGTTTCTCCCTTCAATAGCCCTTGCCGAGTGCCTAAAGGAAAAAATAGAGAGAAAGAAAACTAATCATAATATTTATTTAGGACGTACATAAATCAAAGAGAGTTAGAATTTGATGTTTATGGGTTCTAAATTTGCCACTAAATCTATAGATTTTTAGTTATTGGGTTTCACAAAATTAAATATTTATAAATTTAATGAATTTTCTAATACAAATATATGATCTCAACAAAAGCTACTAGTAGGTTTGTCCGAACCCGTATCTAATATTATAGCTCCGCCCAGACTCTTTTTAGAGGCATGCCTCACATGTTCAAATTGGCATAGCTCAAACTATCTAGACGAAATTTTGCTCAATTGATTGCACTATAACTATACAAAAAAGATTATTTCACGCACGCAATCTGATGAGAAATATTCTCACTTTGCTGCTGATGACTTGTGTAGGAACTATTACAGATGCACAACTCAAAAGTGCGGTGTGAAGAAACGTGTGGAAAGGTCATATGAAGATCCATCAATTGTGATTACTACATATGAAGGCCAGCACAACCATCATTGTCCAGCAACCCTTAGGGGAAATTCATCATTCTTATATTCTTCATCACATTTTATGCCGAATTTTCCTCCACAACTATTTGCTCAAATGCTTCCACCAAACAACCAACAAAATCTCCTTATTAGTTCTCCCTATAATAGTAGGAATAACTATCATCAACACCAAGCTGGTAATCCAGAATACAGCGTATTTGGTGGAGGCACAGATGATGCTTCATGGATCCACAAACAAGAGCCACCCTAGTGCCACTAGCTACAATAAATGAGTTTAATTTTCATGGCGATCGCGACAAAAAGTGATAGTTTTAGTGGCGATCCTTGTTATTGCCACGGAAAGTAACATTTAAGTGGCGCTACGAATTTATATTTTTCGTCTAAGAATTTTATTTTCATTTTGTTGTAGTCTTTCCCGGCATGGCATTTAAGTAATCTGGCTTTAGTGGCGATTGACTCATATTGGTCGCAGATAAAAAGTGATAGTTTTAGTGGCGATCCTGATTGTCGCTACAGAAAGTAACATTTTAGTGACTATCACTCTTTTTGCCACGAATTTGTACGAATTTCTCTTTTCTTCCAAGAAAAAATAAATTCATTTTCTCATAGGGTAGACTATTTTTATACCTGATTGCAATATTGCATCTAATTTGGTTTTCGTGGTAATCGACTCATAAAGGTCGCCAACAAAAAAGTGATAGTTTTAGTGGCAATCCTGATTCTCGCGACAGAAAGTTACATTTTACTAGCGATTACACTTGGTGATCCCTCCAGGAATTTGTACGAATTTCTCTTTTCTTCTAAGAAAGAAAATTTCAATTAAAAGTAGTGTGGACTATATATCTATTTTCCTTGCTGCACTTAATCTGTTTTAATATTGGTCAAGTCATGAAGTACTAATAAAAGAAATTAAAGCACCAGATTGGCAATTCAATGCAAATCTTCCAAATTGTGTAATTTTAGGTATGGTCTTAAAATTAAAGTCAAATTACTACTTTTTATTAAGTACATTTTTTTGGGTAATACTCTCTCTATCTCAATTTATGTGATGTACTTTCATTTGACACACTTTTAAGAAATAAAAGAAGATTTTTTAATCTTATGGTCTAAAATAAATCAAAGATATTTATGCGGTTATAGATCATCTCATTTTGCGTAAAAGATAAAATTTAAAGTCAAATTATTGCCACACAAGGAAATATGTCATTCGTTTTGAGACAGACTAAAAAGAAAAGTGAGTCATTCTTTTTGGAACAGAGAGGAGTAGCTTTTTATTACCTTAAAGTAATATATCTTAACTCATTACTCACTAAGGTTGTCCAGTGGATCGGGTTGGCCCGATCCCGATCCGACCCGTCCCGATACCCGCCCCGATCCCATAAAAAAATTGGTGTCGGGGTTCGAACACGGGACGGGACCTGGGCTTGTCCCGCCCGTCCCGATCCCAATCCGACCCGCCCCAACCCGACCCTGTCCCGCCCCGCCAACCTCCTCCCCCTTTGCAAAAATAACCATTGCAACAACTGTCAAATTTTGATTTTGGCTGTTGTGCAATGGTTATAACGGTCACCCCCCCCCCCATTCCATAAACCCCCTACCCCCTTAATATTTATTTTTAACCCCTAAGTTAATATATTTACACTTTAATCCTATTTCTCAACTATAAATATCTCATTTTCCTCTTCATTTTCTCACAAATCTTCCTACCATATCTCTAATCTCTCAATTTATCTCTCTACAATTCTACATTGCCTACTAAATATTATATTTTGTTTGCTCATTTATATCAAAGTTAAAAAATTGGGAGTGAAGTTGGCAACTAGCTTGAGGATCATCCATCGAGCAAAGTTTCAATTTTCAACTTCGATTACACGTCGACGTTACGTCGGCGTTTGGTACCTTCGTTTCTTCTTTAAATTATTATTGTTACTTAATTTTAATTATCGCACATAATTTTATTTACTTTAATTATTTATTTGCATAATTATAATGGAACGCTTTGGACGTATCATTACGGGTAAGGGCGGGGGTGCTTCTTCTAGTAGGGGTAACAAGGGTAAGGGTACTTCTTCTGGTAATCATATTCATTGTCCCGATGATTTGATTGATTTCACTCATATAGATGAAATTGTTTTTTTCAATGATATACCATTAGATAATGAGGTATATTATGCATCTGGCGATAATGTAAATGACACACCCACTAGTGCACCTCAACATCAACCTCAGACTGAGTCTCAGCCTCAACCTGAAACTGGATTACCTCATATTCCCCCTAGTATGAGTCGAGGTCCCACACAACAAAAATTAAAATCAGTTGCATGGAATTTTGTTTGATAGGGACCAAGAGAATCAAGTAGTTAGATGTAAATTTTGTAAAAGTGTTTATAAATTTAAAATCAAAAAAGGTCAAGGTAGGACAGGAGGTTTATTGAGACATGTACAAGGCGAGCACACATCTAGGTTGAATCAATACCATGCTAAAAAATTGGGTGTGTCAATGCCATCTGAGTCGGGACAAGGTTCACATAGTGTCCCCGACCAAGTACAGGGTCAAATTAACCCGACGACGGGGGGAATTTTTGGTCCTAAATATGATAAAAATAAAGATAGGGAAAATATGGCAAAATTAATTGCGGTGAAGGGTTTGCCTTTTTCATTTCCTTCCTCTCCTGATTTTATTCATTACATTCGAGAAATATATAATCCTGCTTTTAATGGTTTTCCTAGATCAACTATTAGAAGAGATGTTTTTAAATTTGCAAGTGAATATCAACAATATTTACGTTATGCATTGTATCATTTTAATGGCAAAGTGGATATCACTTCTGACATAGGCCGTAGTACTAACGGTAATGATTATTTAACGATAACATGTCATTGAATAGATCATAAATGGTCTATGCAAAAACGTATTTTAACATATAGATATATTGATGATATGCCCACTGAAAGTTTTATTGCACAAAGTATTAATGAAATTTGTGATTATTATGGAATAAATGATAACATTATGACTATTACATTAGAAAATGTTACTTCTAATGATTATGCTATAAGAATTTTAAAAGTTCGATTAACTCCATATTTTCCTGATCATTTTCATATAAGATGTGCGTGCCATATTTATAACTTAGTTGTAAAGGATGACCTAAAACTTTTTGAAAAATTCTTAATAAAATACAATTTGCTATAAACTTTATTTTTAAAGGTAAAAAAATACAATGACGCAAAGAGTATAAAAAAAACTTTTCACGGTTGTGGATTACGTTATAGAAAAATTCCTGAAGAAGTAGTGATTAGGTGGAATTCTCTATATGAACAACTACATGTTGCTTACGATTATAGAAAACCTATAACTTTATTATTTAACGCCCATAATAAAAATTCAAGGGATATGCTTGTAGATAATGATTGGGAAATTTTTTTAGAACTTAATGGATTTCTAGAGAAATTTTTTCAAGCTACTAAAGAATTTTTCGGTATTTATTATCCTACTATTTCAACTATGTTATTTTATATAGCTCTAATATTTTTGTTACTTAATGAATATATGAAAAAACAAACTTATAAGGCATCTATTGAAAAAATGTTTAAAAATATAAAAAATATTTTTTTCCTATTCCCACTATTTATATTATTGGTGTTGTATTAAATTCGACTATTAAAGTAAACGGTTGTAGAACACTTGTAGAAACGATTTATGATTGTATAGCAGTACTTCCAACACACCCAATTGAAGAACCAATTCACAAAGTAGAAGGTGCGGTTAACCGGAGATCAACGAAGAAAAAGACTACAACTACAACGAAATCTTGTCCGAGGGAACAGTAAGCGACGTCGAACAATTTGACCAACAACTTTCAATTTCAACCGAAGATCCTCAAGATATTGTGAGGAAATTAGTAAAAGTATGGTTAACTGAGTAATTTTTTAATTGCAATTTTACTATGTGATTTGTAACTTTTGAACAACACCACAAAGTTACAATTTTGAAATTGTATTACAAAAAAATTATATTTCTATTAAATAATATAAGAGACACAAAAACAACATTGAGATGTTTTTATTACACTATATTGTTCAATTATTGAAGTGTTTATATATATTATTTTTAAAATTAAGTATAAAAAAAAATTGAAAGCCCAATCCCGACCCCGCCCCGTCCAGTCCCGTCCCCCAACACCGGTCCCCTTTCCGGCGAAATGTGCGACGGTACGGAACATCTGCCTATCCCGTCGGAGACCTGATCCCGACCCTTCCCTGTCCCTCCGAATCCCATCCCGCCAGAACCCGCCCCGCCCCGGCCTACTGGCCACCCCTAGTACTCACTATGGCAGTAAAGTCACAAAATTATTTTATAAATTAACTGAATTGTGTGTGAAATGTAAATGTCAAATTCCCCCTATCTGGTTTACGACCAAATTTATTCACGATTAAAGGGAAATTTCATTAATACGCCAGGAAAATCATGCATTATTTGAATCATATTCTAACGTTTGAAACACGTAATGTTGATTGTTTTCTTACTTCCATCCATTTTCTTTTTTTAATTGGATTATTATAATGAATGAAAGTTGACTATAGTACACATGCAATTAATGATAGGAGCATGACATTGTTGACTTTTTAAGTCCTATCTACGTGAAATGGCATTGATATAAGTGAAAGTCAAAAGAGAGCAGGTTATTGTTAGGTTGAGAAAGCACTACTAGCATCAGCTAAGAATATAATTGACGTGGACTTCTCCCTAACTAAGTTCAACTTCATCACTCTCATCCCTCCAACCCACACGTTACACTTATTCAGGTACAAAAATAGACTACTTTATTGTTTTTGCACTATATCATTTTTTTTTTATATAATTCAGGTCTCCAGGCTTGCGCCTGACTACGTCCTGGAGGTAATAGCATCGGTCCTTCAACACTATTATCAGGTAAATCACGGGATGTGCTCGGATGATCAGTTTTCTGGGAGCGTACAACTGATCAATGAGATAAGGTCAAATTCCCCAACATGCAGAGTTTCTTCGTGCTTGCAGGGAATCGAACCCACGCTGTCCCATGCCAGAGCGTCTTATAGCGCCCAGACTTTGCCACTGGACTATGCCCCGGAGGACTGCACTATATCATTTTCTCTTGTATAGTATATTTACTGTACTAAAACCAAACTTATTTTACCTTCATATCGTGAGTATACAGTAACTCTGTTTGTTTGTATGAGCTTGCTCATATTACTTAGTCCCAAATTTAGATGAAGGATTAGGGCAACTAATAGACATGTAGAGAGCGTAAAATTTATCAATTCATGATTAATCCTCATAATATAGATATTGTTGGGATGCGTCGGCACCGGAATGTTATGAAAAGTGAGCAAAGGAAGCTAGTTCCGCCACATAAGTGTGGATAAGAATTTAAAAGCTAGTCCAAGAGATCGAGTTGGATTCGGGATTCTGTGTCTTGCCATCTTGGGATTAACTTCTAAGATATTTGAAAAGTTCAAAGAAGATATTGAATTTTATCTACATAGTTTCTAAAGATATCTTGAGAGGAAAGGTATGTCTTTTTATAATTGAGAAAGATGAGACATTTATCTTTACTAGGCATGAATATTACTTTCTAAAGATAGCTTCCAAACATTATTGTACTCTTTGGAGTTGTCATGGCACCGAATATCCTGAAAGAAATAATCCCCTTGATTATTTTCATTGATTAAATAAATATATATATATATATATATAAATTACAAAATAGGAGAATCATATTCCTATTCTACTTCTAAAACCTTATTCTATCATAATTCTAACTATACAATTTATGATATGTGTATATCCTAAATATGGTAAGAGTATATCCTAATCTAGGTAACAAATATACTTTCCTTAATATACAATTATGTCCACTGTTTTGCTGTCCTATTTCCGTGACTGGCCCATCTCGTCCAGGCCATTTGGGCCGCTTTGGTGCCACTTGCCTCTATTTGGTACACTCTTGCTCTCTGTTGGTGCCCTTTGTTCCTTCATCGCTTTGTATACCTGTGATATATACTGCTGTATATTCAGTGTATATCACATGTATATTACCTCTGTTTAACATACCCCCGCAGTCATAGCGGGCGGTCTTCGAACGCTGAGACTGTCCCTAAAATCTTCAAAGAGAACCGCTGGTAGACCCTTTTTAAAGATGTCTGCAATTTGATAACGAGACGGGACATGGCATACGCGAACGTGACCCTTTGCAACCTTTTCACGGACAAAGTGAATGTCAATTTCGATATGCTTAGTACGTTGGTGTTGAACTGGGTTACCTGAAAGGTAGATGGCACTAATGTTATCGTAATATACCAAGGTTGCCTTCTCAATTGGACAATGAAGCTCCAAAAGCAAATTACGTAGCCAACATGATTCAGAGACCACATTCGCTTCCCCTCGATATTCTGCCTCTGCACTTGAGCGTGATAGCGTTGCCTGACGCTTTGCCGACTAGGAGACCAAGTTGTTGCCAAGGAACATACAGTAGCCAGAAGTCGACCGTCTGGTATCGGGACAACCGCCCCAATCAGCATCCGTGTAAGAGACAAGTGTGGATGTAGATGAAGGATATAAGTGCAACCCAAAGTCTAGTGTCCCCTGAATATACTGAATGATGCGTTTGATTGCATTCATGTGCTCAACCCTGGGATCATGCATGAATAAACACACCTGTTGAACCGCATACGTAATATCCGGTCTAGTAAAGGTAAGATACTGGAGGGCCCCTGCCAGACTGCGATAGCGGGTCGGGTCCTCGTATGGTGCACCTGCTGCGGCACATAGCTTTGGGTTTGCATCAACTGGCGTGGAAGTGGACTTACAGGATGACATCACAACCCTCTCTATGATCTCAGCAGCATACTTTCGTTGAGACAAAAACAAGCCACCTGAATGACGCTTGACGGCAATCCCCAAAAAATAACTCAAAGGCCCTAAGTCTTTCATAGCAAACTCAGAACTGAGTATGATCATGATAGACTGGCGCAAGGTATCGGAAGAGGCAGTCAAGATGATATCATCCACGTACAACAAAATGTAGGCCAATGACGAACCACGGCGGTAGATGAACAAGGAATTATCTGACCTGCTGTGAGTGAACCCAATAGTCGAAACAAAATCAGCAAATCGTGTATACCAGGCCCGTGGAGACTGCTTAAGCCCATATAATGACTTCTTCAACAAACAGACATGATGAGGGCGGTTGGGATCCCTGAAACCCAACGGCTGATGCATATAGACTGTTTCCTTGAGATCACCATGTAGAAAAGCATTCTTGACATCCAACTGATGAATTGGCCAAGTCTTTGAAAGAGCCAAGCTAAGTACAGTGTGAATGGTAGCCGGTTTGACCACCGGACTAAACGTCTCACCACAATCAATCCTAACCTGCTGAGTCTTACCATCACCAACAAGTCGCGCCTTATGTCGAGCAAATGACCCATCTGAATTCTCCTTTTGAGTAAAAATCCACATAGACCTGATAATATTAATCCCATATGGACGGGGCACCAACTCCCACGTCTTATTATCAATAAGAGCATTATATTCATCAGTCATATCAATTTTTCAATTAGGGTCATTTAATGTGCACACAGGATTGCGGGGCAATGAGGATTTAGAGACATCAAAATATAAATTAAAATGTCTTTTATGTGTAAAAATACCCCGCTGACTACGAGTGACCGGTCTATGACTCGAGGACGAATTGAGGGAATTTTGGGATTTTTCTGGGCTCGGGGCGGGTGGCGGCGGCGGTGGGCTCTTGGCCCAAATCGTAATCGGAAGCCTCTTACGGAGCAGATTCGAGGTGGGCTGGGCCAGCCCAATTGCTAGAACTGTTCCGATTCGGAATTCTTTGGGCTAAGCAGATCTTGTGGGTCCAGTGGCGATGGGCCGTTGGAGGATTTTGGGTGCGGGAGAAGTCCGAAAAATTCCGAATAATATACGGGGATATTTGGTCATCCAAAAAATTATACGACTTAGGCTCGGGAGTATGAACTTTCGTAAAAGGGAATTGAGTTTCATAAAAAATGACATGGTGATTTA
This sequence comes from Anisodus acutangulus, assembly GCA_029783415.1. Taxonomy (NCBI): domain Eukaryota; kingdom Viridiplantae; phylum Streptophyta; class Magnoliopsida; order Solanales; family Solanaceae; genus Anisodus; species Anisodus acutangulus. Next base: position 8,446,320 of record CM056511.1, read on the forward strand.
TTATGATTTTCTTGGAGGATAAATCAAAACACTTATAACCACGATGATTTGACGGATAACCCAAAAATACACACGGGGTAGACCGAGCCTGAAGTTTGTTAATTGTGGTGGATGGGAATAACGGATAACATAAGCACCCAAAAATCCGAAGATGGGAATAAGAAGGGTTCTTATTATATAGGATTTTGAGGGGAGAAGAATATGTCAGACCTTTAGACGAAATTATGTTAAGAAGATATGTGTCCATTTGTAGAGCATGATGCCAAAAATATGGAGGTACGGAGGCATGAATTAAGAGAGTTCGGACAATGTTATTTATGGAACGAATTTTGCGTTCGGCTTTCCCATTTTGTGAAGATGTATGAGGACATGAAAAACGAAAATTTATCCCATTATTAGCACAAAACTCCCGAAACTCCCTATTGTCATACTCTTTCCCATTATCACATTGAATATTTTTTATTTCTCTTTCGAATTGAGTACGAATGAATGCTCTAAATTTGATGAAGACGGAAAACACTTGTAATTTATTCGCAATTGGAAACGTTCACAAAAATCTAGAATAATCATCTAAAAATAGGACATAATATCGATGACCCAAGGAACTAAGAACCGGAGACGTCCATAAATCGCTATGAATAATGTCAAATGGCATAGAAGTATGAGAATTGGAGTCTACAAATGGCAATTTAATAATTTTTCCTAATGAACAAGACTGACAAATTGGAGTATGACTCGTACCCTTACAAGAAATAAAGCTATTTTTATCTAAAACTGATAAAATAGAAGATCCCGGATGACCCAGGCGAGCATGCCACATGGAAGGAGAGATGGCTGCAAAGGCGGCAAAAATTTGGACTCGATGGATCAAACCGGGCATGATAGGATACAGATCCCCTACTATCACACCTCATGAGATGACTCCGCCTTGAAATCCTTCACAGAGAAACCGAAAGGATCAAATTCAATGTAAATGCAATTGTCATTTGTGAACTTGCGGACATACACTAAATTTTTAATCAATTTAGGAGCATGCAAAGTATTTTTCAAGAGGAGTGGTGGATTGGGGGAGACAACGTTTTCTGACCATACCCTAGAATTGGAATAGAACTGCCATTACCAACAATTATCCCCCGAGGGGTGCTCAAATTGGAATAAGATGAGAGAATACCTGATTCGGAAGTCATGTGAGTAGTGGCACCGGTGTCCATATACCAATTTGGGTCCGGTTGAGATAACCCCAGTGTGTGCATTGGGCCTCGATGTCGGTTTGAGTGGGGCCTGCTGCATGATGGGCTTGCGGAGGTCGGGGCCCAAGAACTCCTGGCCGTGGTGAAGCTGGGCCGTAACTGCTGTTGCTGCCGCTATTGGGCCACTGGCCAGTGGGCCGCCACTGTTGGGTGTTGGGCCTAGACTGTTGGCCAGCCCACTAGCCGCTGGAACCTGCTACTGGCTGGTACGGGTTCCACTGCCATGGGCCCCACTGCTGGACCCAGAGGGGTGGTGGGCCACTGTACCCTGGCTGGGACCCACCGCCTGTTTGTTGACCACCGGAACCGCCACTAGAACCGCCGCGTTTGCCCCCGCGGTTTTTGTTATTATTTTTGCGATTATTCTTGCCGCCACCATTATTATGGTTTTGGCCCGAATTATTCACAAAACCCGAAAAACTAGGAGAAGAGGCCACCATGACGACTGGACTTGCTCCGGTAGCCACCTTTTTAGCCAAACCGGCTTCTTCCAACGTAAGCATGGAGCGGGCTTGATAGAAGTCGGTTAGAGGGTTGCTTTGACGAAGGAGAGTACCCACACCATTATAGGCCTCCGAAAGACCGACAACCAACTGTAGAACTAGACGATTATTTGTTATCGGTGCGCCAACATTACGGAGTTGATTTGCCAACTCCTTTAGTTTCTTGCAATATGCAGAAACGTTTGGAAATTCGTCCATTCGAACGAGAGAGAATTCCTGCTCGAGTGTGACGACACGTGAATGTTGGTTGTCTTGGAATATGTCACGCAATCTATTCCATGCAGCCATAGCCGTGGTATCCGGCTCAATAATCGTCTGCAGAAGGTCCACCGAAATAGTGGCATAGATCCACCGGAGAACGGTAGCATCAAGTGTAATCCATAACTCAGGATCCTCCGCAGGAAGGGGTCTAGCGGGAGGAATGATGTGATGAAGAACTTGATAAGAGATAGCGTGAATTTTAAACAACTCCGCCCACGTCGCATATTGGACGTTTTTCATCTCAAGGACAATAGGGATACTGCTCTTGATATTGGACACCGTGAGGGCAGGGTGATAATTGTTCTTAGACATATTGGAAGAACAAAGAAGGAAGAGAAATTTAAGAGAGGTGTTTTTTAGAGCGGAAGACGAATTTTGGAAGAGAAACCCGAGGGGGGAGGGGGGTGTCTCGGCCACAAGGAAGACAAAAGTTTGAGAGAAAAACTTTTGTTTAGACCTAGTCTTTTGATACCATGAAAGAAATAGTCCCCTTGATTATTTTCATTGATTGAATAGATATATATACAAATTACAAAATAGGAGAATCCTATTCCTATTCTACTTCTAAAACCTTATTCTACCATAATTTTAACTATACAATTTATGGTATGTGTATATCCTAAATATGGTAATAGTATATCCTAATCTAGGTAACAAATATACTACAATATACACACAATATATTTTCCTTAATATACAATTATGTCCACTGTTTTGCTGCCCTATTTCCGTGACTGGCCCATCTCATCCAGGCCATTTAGGCCTCTCTATTGGCTGCCACTTGCCTCTCTTTGGGCTTCTTTGCTCTCTGTTGGGTTGCCCTCGTTCCTTTGCTTTGTATACCTGTGATATATACTGCTGTATATTCAGTGTATATCACAGGTATATTACCTCTGTTTAACAGATCCATCTTGGGTTACTTCATAAGTAGAAGCTACACGTCTCACCAATTAAGTCCAAAATGGGTAAATTTCATAAATGGTTACGTAAATATGATTTCTAATTAAAACTATAAAAAAAAAACTCACCTACTAATTACACAAAAGTTATCATTGCCGGAAAATCCAATCTTCTGATGAGTGATAATTTTTTACTCTACAGTTTATTTTTTTATATTTATAATATAATAATACTTAACAAATTAAAAGAGGACTGACCTGATCCGATCCAAAATTTAACCTTCTGATTAGTGAAAATCTACCAATTCATTACCACCTTTAGATGTATCCAAATGGCGTATCCTATTCAATCAAACAACTAAAAGGATCAATGAATTATAATTTTTTATCACAAGATTATTATTTTTGATGCATTTATAATTACCTTCCGATGAATTGATAACTAGTAATACTGTAGTAACTATAACTCCATCAAATCCAATTTTGTACTCCAACAAAATGTAACGTTTTTTAATATATATTAACTACACTTATCAAAATTGAATCGGGTCGGGACGACTCTCTTTTTATTGGGTCTGTCAAAATAAGATTAAAAATAAAATAGAAAAGGTTAAAATGTAGAGAAAAATTAAAGTACCACTCATTGGAATGTTGGGGTTTCCGGGAATTGTGAGTTTTGTGTTGGTAGAGTGACAGTTTTGTGATTTTTCTATTAAAAATATTGTTATGTGACATTTCGCCAAGGGGTTCGGACCGGGTGAACCCCTTAGCCACCAGCTAGCTTTGCCCCAGTGTGTGACCATTTATAAAGTTTACCCGGCGTAAACGGGACGGGACATGCAATCCTTGACCCGCCCTGGCCCATTTTGTATTTCTTTAGAATTTTGCCCTGCCCTATCTTGTCCCTGCTGCACTTAAATGTCCTTTTTTTTTTTGGTGCTCTATTCAATCTTTTAAAGTTTTCAAGAAAAAACATAAAAGATTATTATTAGTGAATGTTTCTTATTGTCAAAACATAAAGGATTAGCTTAGCGTCTAGCCCTCCCTCCCCCTAAGATACCGCACGTGTGAGTTCCCCGCATAAGGCTTATGTGGCAAAAATCCTTTTTATCGCGCATCCGTTAGAGCATCTTATTGTCTTCTATTATTGAATCACTAAAAGATTAGTTGAATATATAGTATATGTCTAATTAAATTAAATCAACAGTTAAGTGTTAACTTATATAAGATATAATTTAGCTCGTAAAATGAATCACAAGATCACCGTATCAGTGCCAAGAGCTTTCGCACAAAAATAGAAAAGGAAAAAGAGAATTTAAATAATATTCACCGATAATATAAAAATATACCGTATCTATTTTGCAACCCACAAAATCCATATTATATATGTTTCTAATGTACATATTACCAACATATTTTAAGAAAATGAAGAAATAAAAAAATAAGGACGGTGTTAATTTACTGAGCAGATTTGCGAAATCCATATATAAAGAAATAAAGAAATAAATATTCAATGAAGAATATTGTTTCATTTGATTAAATCACACTTCTCGGGTAACATACTTAGGTCCGCGATTTCTCTTTTACATATAATTAGCAAACGGTTTCAAAGTAACCTCTTTTCGCTTATATATATATATATTATACTTTGAAACCTTTTGCTATTTTGCTCTATCATTGTTTACTATAGTCCTCTCCCTAATTCAAAATTCACTTGAGATTTTTTGTTAAGAAGCTGGTATGAAGTTGTTTGATTTAACTTTTATAATTAAAAAAAGAAAATTTCATACTTTTAATTCACAGATCCTTAGCTAGGATTAGAGATGACAGTGGATCTTGGACCCGGTGGATCCAGATCCGTTTTATAGGATATTGATCTTCAAAATTTGGACCAGACGGATCCGTATCGGACCCGGATCCGTTTCTGACGGATTGGGTCTGGATCTTGTATTTGAGATCCGTATCCGGTCCAGATCCGATCCATGGATCCGCTTTTTATTAAATATATCCATAACCTATAATGTAATTTTATAAGTATTTTTTTAATTTTTTTTCATAATTTATGTATTGGGTAAAGGGTTGAACCAGGATAAAGCACAAGTCACACAACCATGTAATTAATCTTTGAAGTTTCATTTATTTTACCTATATGTTCTTTGCAGTTTCTCATATTTTTATTTCTATAAAAAAGAAAAAATTATCACTCTTCTTTAAATTTCTCTTTCTTGAATCTGCTAGCCGTAAGCTTCAAGTATCTTTCTCTCGTTTGTTTGATTAGCAAAAAAAAAATGGAACTTTTGATATATGACTGACATTGTTTTATGTTGTTTAATGAAGTCAATCAGTAGAACTACAAGTGGAGCATCACTAAAGCCTCCAAAAATTAGCCCAAAGTTGCAACCTGTTCAGCATCACTAATGAAGTCAATTGTCTTTATTTTCTTGTGATGCTAAAACTTTGTTCAGTGTTTTGGAAGAATGGTGTCATGTTTGTGTAGGTTGATTGAATGAACTCAGTCATTTTTTTTCATTTAGATTGCGTTTCATTTTGTCATAAAAGTTTCAACATGTGTGAATATTATTCAAGTCAAAAAAATTTACATGTAGATTCAGATCCGATGGATCCGGATTTGGATCTGATTTTTATGGACCTGATGAATCTGGATTCGGATCTGGATCCAGATATGAAAAATGGATCTGAATCTGGATCTAATAGGATCCGGTCTAGATCCGATCCGTTGCCATTTCTAGCCAGGATATTTCGTAAAATTAAGTGGGATGGCTATGGTCGGCTTTAAGGTTTTTAGTCATCGTTTGAAAATCAATTGGGAGATAGCCACACTTTAATGCGAAAATAAAATTCCCACAAAAATATATTTACTTAAAAATGAAGAACTAATAAAAATTTGAACCCCATGAATCATTTCTTGATTTTGAACTTATAAAGGTTTGAACACCGTGAATCATTTCTTGAAACTCCAGTAAATTTTTGTTATATAAAATTGAAAGAAATAATCCCCTTGATTATTTTCATTAATTGAAAGGCTATATATACAAGTTACATATTTCCATAATAGGAGAATCATATTCCTATTCTACTTCTAAATCCTTATCTGCCATAATTCTAACTATACAATTATGGTAAGTGTATAACACTAATTAAGGTAACCTTTACACTACAATATACTACAAATATATATACCATATATACAAGATTGTATTTGTCATCAATCTGTGGTTGCTGGCCGAGGCCCACTGCTGCCCAGTCCACTGCTTGTCATGCTGGGCCACTACTGATGTATATTCAGTGTATATCACATGTATATTACCTTTGTTTAACAAAAATAGGATAACTGGAAATGTTATTATCCCTTTTTGCTTATAAATATCATAAGGACCAAACCAGAATCCATTTAAAATTGGGGAACCAAAAATGTTATTATCCCTTTTGGTTATGAAAATAGGGTTTATAAAATAATTGTCCGACCCGAAACAATTACACCACTACACTAAACCATAAATTTACATACTTTGCAATTCTCTATTTTTCACCCTATGGTATGGTTGCTTCATATAATCAAATGACATTTTACTTATAGGAAAAAAGAAAAAGAATGTGTAAGTTCGAGAAATTGGTATTTTATTTTAGATTCCATAGTCCTTTGCTCAGAGATCTTTTATTAAAAGGGCTTATATATCACTTGAGAAGTTAGCTGCTAACTAAATCGAACAGTAGTGCCGTGCTGACAGATGCAGTACCTAAGAGAACAATTTTCATTTTGGATTATGGTAATTTTCTTTCTCTATTTTTTTTCTTTTCCATTTTTGGACAAAAGAAAAGGGTGTGAAAAGATATGTAAACAACTTAATTATCCTAATGGTGGCCAGTGGGACGGGACGGGATTTTGGGGGACGGGATTTGCGAAGACGGGGTGGGGTCAGGATCAGGTTTTGCGGGATAGGGCGGGCCGGGATATGGGGGACGAGAAGAGGTCTCGGCCCGTCCCATATCCCGCCAGCAGAGGGGACGGGATTTGTGGGGACGGGACGGATCGGGTCGGGTAGAGGGATTTGGGGGGACTTTAAATTTTTTTTCTAGACACTTAAATATTAAAAAATATATATATTTAAACACTTAAATAATTGAACAAGATAGTGAAAAAAACATCCCAAGGCTAATTGCCTCTTATATTATTTAATATAAATATAATTTTTTTGTAATATAATTTCAAAATTGCAACTTTGTTTCGTAGTTCAAACGTTGCAAATCACATAATAAAATTGCCATTAAAAAATTACATATTCAACCATACTTTTTATAATTTTCTGACAATCTCTTAAGGATCTTCTGCTGGAATTAGAAGTTGTTAGTCAAATTGTTCAACGTCCCTTCCTGCTCCCTCGGATAAGATTTTGTTGTAGTTGTAGTCGTCTTCTTCATTTATTTCTGGTTGACCGCACCTTCTACACTCCGCTCTAATCCAATCTCTAAATAAAACTGCAATCTCCAAACTGTCTCCCGCCAATGAGTGTCTGTGCTTTCCTATTTGAAACCTTTCAGCAGAAAAAACGCTTTCAGAAGCTGTTGATGACGCTTGAATATTCAACACATCTTAGGCCATCTTTGATAGAGTCGGAAATGTCTTTTGATTCTCTCTCCAGTATTTCAGCAAGTCTTCACGTCCATTTTCGTTGGCAATTGATTCGAACGGTACAACACCCTGCAAAACATAAACATCAAACTCACTAATTTGTGAAGAACTTGAACCACTATACATTCTATTTCGAAGGCCTTAATTCTTGAAGCAGAAACCTCATATTTTTTATAAGGTTGAAGTGAAGTACAAGAAGATGGTACAGAAGCCGGTTGATTATTTGCACTTTGCTCTTGGTAATACATATACATATTTTTGCATTGTGTTTGTATGCTAGACATAACTTTTTATTTAGTTGATTCGTAAGTTAGTTCTTCAGTTGGGTATGTTGGAAGTATTTCTAAGCATTCATAAATATTTTCAATAAGGGCATTACAACCGTCTATTTTAATAGTAGGATTTAATACAGCACCAATAAAATAAATAGTGGGAATATGGGAAAATATTTTTTAATTTTACAATGATTTTTGCAATAACTGGAGCGTAACTTGGTTTTTTCATATATTCATTAAATAAAAAAATATTAGAGCTATATAAAATAACATAGATGAAATAGTAAGATAATAAATACCAAAAAAATCGTTAGTAGCTAGAAAAAAATTCTCTAAGAATACAATAAGTTCCAATATTTTATCCCAATCATCATCTACAAGCATATCCATTGGATTTTGATTATGTGCGTTAAATAATAAAGTTATAGGTCTTCTACTCGTGATCAACAAGTAATTGTTCATACAAAGAATTCCACCTAGTCGCAACTTCTTCTGGAATTCTATAAGGTAATCCACAATCATGACATGTTTTTTTATACTCTTTGCGTCTTTGTATTTTATTACCTTAAAAAATAAAGTTGATAGCCGCTTTGCCATTAAAATGATACAATGCATAACATAATTATTGTTGATATTCATGCGCAAATTTAAAAACATCTCTTCTAATAGTTGATCTAGGAAAACTGTTAAAAACAGGATTATATGTTTCTCGAATGTAATGAATAAAACCAAGAGAGGAAGGAAATAAAAAAGGCAAACCCTCCACATCAACTAATTTTGCTAAATTTTCCCGGTCTTTGTGTTTATCATATTTCAGACATATAACTCCCCCCGTCATCGGGTTAATTCGACCCTATACTTGGTCAGGGACACTATGTGAACCTTGTTCCGACTCAAAAGGCATTTGCACACCCGCTTTTTCAGCCAAGTATTGGTTATACCTTGCTTTGTGAGTGTTTTTTACATGTCTCATTAAACCTCCTGTCCCACCTTGACTTTTTTCAATTTTAAATTTATAAATTTCGCGACAAATTTTACAAATACCTAGTTGATTAGGATTGTCCCTTTCAAAAAAATCTCATGCACGTGATTTTAATTTTCGTTGTTTTTTTCCTCTTGTCATACTAGGGGGAATAGATGGGATTCCAGTTTCAACCTGAGACTCAGTTTGATCCTGAGGTGGAGGTGCACTAGTGGGTGTGTTATCTAAATTATCTTCTAATTCATTTTTCTAAATCAAAGTCTGGTTCAGGTGCAGAATATACTTCATGATCTAATGGTATATTAATATTAATATTAAAAATATCAGTTTCATCTACATGAGTGAAATCATCGTAATTAGGATTACTAGAAGATGCACTATTACCCCTAATATCTCTACCAGTAAAACGTCCATCTCGTTCCATTATAATTATGCAAATAAATAATTAAAGTTAATAAAATTAAGTACAATAATTAAAATTAAGTAACAATAATAATTTAAATACAAGAAGGAATGAAGGTACCAAACGCCGACGTAACGTCGACGTGTAATCGAAGTTGAAAATTGAAACTTTGCTCGATGATCCTCAAGCTAGTTTCCAACTTCACTCCCAATTTTTGAACTTTGATAGAAATTAGCAAATGAAATATAATATTTAGTGTGCACTTTAGACTTTTAGAGAGGGAAATTAGAGAAATGGTAGAAAGATTTGTGAGAAAAATGAAGAGGAGAATGAGGTATTTGTAGTTGAAAAAATAGGGTTAATATGTAAATATACTAACTTAGGGGTTAAAAATAAATAATAAGGGGGTAGGGGGGTTTATGGGGGCAAAAATGGTCGTTACTAACCGTTACCAGCGACTAAAATAGAAAGTGATCGTTTGTGCAATGGAAGTTTCTGCAAAGAGGGTGGGCCAGGACGGGTCGGGACGAGTCGGGTCGAGGGCGGGATCGGGACGAGTCATAGTCCCGTCCCGAGTCCCCACTATCGACATTTTTTATCCCGTATTTTAAAAAAGGGGCCGAGGCGGAATCGGGTTGTCCTGGCCCACTGGACAACCTTAAATTATCCAATGGTGAGGATATTGAATATTGATTAGGTTGGTTTCACGTCATAGTCTAAAGTCTTCTTATATTTCATGTTAGGTGGGCTCAAAATTATGAGTCTTATTATATGAAATTCAAGATTTGATAGAAAAATGGAAACAAAGAAAAAGAGGACAACGCAATGTTTTAGTATTATGTTAAAAGTCCCACATATATTAGCCACGCATCCATTATCAAGGTTGTGCACCGTGATTGGTCCATCATATTGTTGCTCCCCGCTTGGGTGATAAGCTTGCGCTACCATCACATTGTTGCTCTGATATCATGTAATTAATGGATTTTGAGTCTAACTTAATCCCAAAAGCTAGCTTGTAGGGTGAGGATTGTCCAAGTCCATATAAGGAGTTCATGTTTCCATTCCATATCCGATGTGGAAATCTTAATACTCCCCCGCACGCTCAGACCTTGTTAACTGGAGCGTGGATAGCATAATTTGGGGGCCCAACATCGGTGAACAAAGAATTGGAATGAGTCTGACTCTGATACCATGTAAGGAATATATCTTGAGTCTAATTCAACCCCAAAAGCTAGCTTGAAGTGTGAGGATTGTCTAAGTCCACGTTCCTATTTCATATTCGGTGTGGGACTCTCAACATATTATATGCCACTGATTGACGAGAATTAAAATAAAAATTGCTGAAATGTGAAGTAGTATTTTATTTGATGATGACTTACAGGATGAAAGACGTTTTTTAATAACGATCCTTCTTTGTCAAAATTGTAAGTTACGTATTTATTCCTTTACTATAGGATTGACCTCCATATTATTAAAGTAGTACGTGTTTACTAAAAGTATCATACACTAATCATCAGCAAAATAATCGAATTCTCTACTTAGGCAAATTCTTGAAAGTAAAACAATTATTAAATGGTGTACAATAGTAGTATTTTCATGGGTCATAAGCATATTAACCCTGCCAAAAGATAAAATGAATATTGACACCTATATTCTCTTATATGATACACGGTGCCAATTTCTCGTATGTATATCTTATAAGATTTTAAGAAATTTGCAACCGATATAAGAAGTGAATCTTGTCCCTTCATTAGGGGTGTACAATAAAACCGATAAATCGCATCAAATCAACAAATCAGACCAAATCAAAAAATAAAATCGATTAGTGGTTGATTTGGTATTGAGAAAAAAGAATCCGACTGTAATAGGTTTGATTTGGTGTTAACTAAAAAAGTCAAACCGATGCCAAACCGATCCGATATATATATATAATTATTTTACACATATATTTAGTTTCATAATATTTTAACATCAGGTTTGGCTTATATTTTTAGCCCATATTACCTATAGATGTCCAACAAATTACAAATGCCCAAACCAAAACTAAATTTGCACCCCCACAATTATAATAATTTAGATGATTTAGTGTATTTCACTATAGATTCTTGACATTTACATTTTCGTGTTGTATAAGTGTATCTGCATATTTAACTTGGAATTTTTTTTGTTCATGACCAACAAGAGATCAAGAAAAACAAGGGGGGAGTCAACCCACTGGAATCAAGAAGACAGGTAGCACTCTTCAAATCAAGGGACAATCAATTGAGCAGAAAAGTAACTGTTGTGCCTAATTGTTGATGTTGTTGCAAAATATGAAAGTATATTTATTTCCTAGATACCATATGTATTAGGACAAATGTACTTTATACACATTCGTATTATTATTAATGGAGATTAATATTTTGGCATTTGCAATTATTGAATTATTATTTGTAATTATTCATTAATGTGCATCCCTTGAGCTTACGTTGTCATTAATAGAGTGAGTTATCCATGATAGAGCGTAACTCTTAAAATAGCCTCGACTAATGATCATCGAGAATGTGATATCGATGATATGTGATAAGTCGACATGTGGTCTGCATTACATCCTTAGAGGATGTAGTATGTCTCACCTGCTACGAGTAATGGCTACTCGTGATGGACACATAGATACTTTGGAAGTATTGGTATACCCTGCTGATAGACTGTTTGTTATACCTGTCTAAAGTATGATCAGCGTGTGGGAGATAGAAGTCCTTAGACTTGAGGTCAATACGCGCATTGTCTACAAAGTAATGTACTTTGATCCCGTCCTAAGCTCAAATGCCTTATAGGTTGAGATAGGGCTTGTATTGGGTACATTACGATGTGGATTGAAGGTGGTAGTTGAGCCAAGATTAGGATTCATTCCTCGAATGTATATTCGAGAGAACACTCGGATTCTCAGTGATATTAGGTTGATTAAGTCGTTGGCCAACGCAATAGACGTATTTAGAATATGGTCTAGTTGTCAACTAATATAGATGAGATACAATGATTAAGCCATTTTGATAGACACTTGACAAATCCTACGCTTAATCGGGTGTGTCGTGAATGAAAAGATTTTATCTTACCACATAAAGGACTCAGACTCTTTCATAGATGCATGTTAAATGTAGAAGTGAGTGATAAACCTTCATGAGTATTTACACCACAATATTTGCTCTATGAGGCAAAACTCACTTAGATACATAATTGCAGTCGCATAACGGGGTTGACTTGCTAGGCTGTCTTGGCGCCACAGTGTCGGACAAGCCGAGGGAAGCAGATTGATTGTTTAGAACATTCGGTCAAACATGAGTTACAAATTATTTGTAATTGGTTTAGAGACCTACCAGGTTGTGATGTTGAAGTTATCAGCCATAGCAAACACGGAGATAACATGAACCTGGATTATGGCCCATTATGACCATATTTGATATGAGTCTATATTCTTCTATGGGGTCGAAGAGTATGTTAAAATAGTGGGAGCTAGTTAAACTAAAGGCCATGTTAATTAGTTAACGAATGTGTTCAATAGAAATTATATTAGAGTTTAATTTCAAGTCTATTTGTTTCTTCAGTCGTATAAAATGTCGAATCTATCGCTGAAAATGTTAGTCGAGACAAACAAGTTGACTAGATCAAATTATCCTGACTGGTTAAGAAATCTGCGATTGGTGTTAAGACTAGAAAGAATTGAGTATGTGTTAGACACAGTATTCCCCACAATCCCTGCTGAAAACTCTGATGAGTATGCCCTGTTTGACAAGGTGGCTTATCATAAACTTTTGAACGATGTTGCCTTGGCAAAATGTATAATGTTGTCTTCCATGACTATGGAGTTACAGAGGCAACATGAAAACATGGGCCCCAACGAAATGCTAGAACACTTGAAGAGTCTCTATGAAAAACAGTCTTAAACAATGGAGTATGAACTGTTGAGAGACCCTTTCAACTGTAAGCTGAACGAAATGGGACAAATGCCAGTGCATGTTCTAAAGAAGGACTACACAGCTCCAAGAGGAGGCAAAGCACTAGGTGCTTCTACCTCTACTGGACAAGGTATGTTTGTCATTGAAATAAATATGTCTACAAGTAACTCCCACTGCTGGGTATTGGATACCGCTTGTGGCTAGCACATTTGTAGTAATGTGCAAGGCCTAATTAACAGCAGAAAGGTTGGACCTTGGGAGGTAGACCTGCGCGTTGAAAATGGAGCACGAGTAGATGTTGAACGCGTGGGAACTTATAGACTAGATTTACTTTCAGACTTTTATTTAGAACTAAATAATTGTTATTTTGTTCCATCATTAACGAGGAATATCATTTCTATCCCAATATTAGACATTGAGGGGTTTTCCTCATTTATTGCCAATGGCAGTTATGTACTGTCTTTTAATGGTTTTTGTTTGTGAAAATGCTCCGTTTGTGGATGAATTGTATATTTTAAACTGTAGTCGTGAAATTTTCAATTTGCAAAATAAATGAGCTAAGATAAGTAATCCAAGAAACCCACCTACTTATGGCACTGCAGACTTGGTCATATCAACGAATCAAGGATAGCAAGATTGAGGAAGTTAGACTACCTCGAACCATTTGACTTGGAGTCTTATAGTAACTGCGAATCTTGCTTGAGAGGAAAGATGACCAACAAACCACTTTCTGGGGAAGGGGTACGAGCCAAAGAGGTACTTAAGTTTGTCCATACTGATGTATGTGGGCCATTTTCAACTCAAGCTAAGAGAGGCTTCCCTTACTTCATCACTTTTACAGACGATTTTACAAGGTTTGGGCATGTGTATCTTATGAAACATAAGTCCGAAGCCTTTGAGAAATTCAAGGAGTACAAGTCAGAAGTAGAGAAGCAACTTGAAACAAGTATCAAGACACTTCGATCGGATCGAGGAGGTGAATACTTAAGTAAAGAATTTCTGGATTATTTGAAGCTTCATGGAGTCCAATCACAATGGACACCTCCTGGAATGCCACATATGAATGGTGTTGTTGTAAGGAGAAATCGAACCCTATTAGACATGGTTAAATCCATGATGCGTTTCTCAGTTCTACCGACATACCTTTGGGGCTATGCATCGCAAAGCTCAATTTATATTCTGAACAGAGTTCCTTCAAAGTCAGTAGAGAAAACTCCATATGAGATATGGAATAGAAAGAAGCCAGCTCTTAAACATATGAGACCCTGGGGGTGCCCTGCATATGTAAAGAAGATGCTTACTGACAAGTTGAAATCTAAAAGTGAGAAATATTATTTTGTGGGGTATCCAAAGGAAACTAAGGGATACTACTTCTATCTTCCGGGAGAACATAAGGTCATTGTTTCCAGGAACGCAACTTTTCTTGAAGAAGAATATGTCTACAAGGAGCATAGCTGCACAGAGATAGAACTTGAAGAAATTCAAGAACCACAAGATAACACAGAAAATGAATCCTTGTCGAATGACCTAAACAAGGATTCAATGGGAGTATCTGGTGAAGATTGGGTACTTAGAGTACGCCTTTCAGCTAGTGAAAGTGTTGTGAGAGATAGTGCAGAAATGCAAAACTCTCATACACAACCAATGGAAGATGATACAATAGTTGTACATCATCCCATTCAGGAAATACATGAAAATGACATTCCTGAAAGCTCTCAAGGTGATGGATTGTCCAACACACAAAGACCTTCTCACAATCAGAATGCAACAAATACTGAAACACAGAATAGTCAACTCCGTAGGACCACTAGGACTCATCGTCCGCCTGAAAGACTTAATCTCCTTGTTGAAACACACAATAAGATAGATATTCCTGATGACGATGAACCTACAACCTACAGCAAAGCTATGTTGGACATTGATTCGCAGAGATGGCAAGAAGCCATGAAATCTGAGGTGGACTCGATGTACATCAATCAAGTTTGAAACTTGGTTGATTTGCCAATATGGGTTTGACCCATATGATGCAAATGGGTTTTCAAGAAGAAGATTGATGCATATGGCAAGGTACAGACTTATAAGGCAAGATTAGTGGCTAAATGTTATAATCAACGGTCTGGGATCAATTATGATGAAACATTTCACCTGTTGTGAAGATTAAGTCCATTCGGATTTTGCTTGCAATAACTGCATATTATGACTATGACATTTGACAGATGTATGTCAAAACTGCTTTCCTCAATGGTAATCTAGTTGAGGAGGTGTATATGAAACAACCTGATGGTTTTTCACTTGAGTCCAAACCAAATGTTGTATGCAAGCTACAAAAGTCCATTTATGGGCTTAAGCAAGCTTCAAGGAGTTGGAATATGTGCTTTGACAAAGCAGTCAAATCGTTTGACTTTGTTAGAAGCAAAGAAGATCCCTGCGTCTATAGTAAGCGTAAGGAAGGGAGTATTGTCTTTATTGTTATATATGTAGATGACATATTGATAATGGGAGATATTAAGACTCTCATGCAATCAGTCAAGGAATGGTTATCCAGCACCTTTATGATGAAGGACTTGAGTGAAGCCTGCTACATTCTTGGAATCAGGATCTATAGAGATAGACCTAATAGATTGTTAGGGCTGTCACAATCCACATACATAGACAAAGTGCTAAGACGATTCTCTATGGAAAACTCCAAGAAGGGAAATCTTCCTATAGGTCAAGGGATCAAGTTATCAAAGAAGGATAGTCCTTCTACTGTTGCAGAACTTGAACGCATAAAAAGAATCCCATATGCTTCAACTATAGGATCTATCATGTATGCCATGACCTGTACGAGGCCAGATGTGGCCCATACACTTAGTATGACTTGCAAATTCCAGCAGAATCCTGGGGAAGAACACTAGAAAGAAGTCAAGAGTATTCTTAAGTATCTTAGACGAACTAAAGAATATTTCTTAGTCTATGGTTGACAATAGAAGCTGGTATGTACTGGGTACACTGATGCTAGCTTCCAGACAGATCTTGATGACTTCAAATCTCAGTCTGGATATGCCTTCATTTTCAATGGCGGAATAGTGAGTTGGAAAAGTTCCAAGCAAGCTACAACTGCTGATTCGACAACAAAAGTTGAGTACATTGCTGGATCGGAAGCTGGGAAGGAAGCTGTCGCGATATCTGAGTTCCTGAAGAAACTAGGGGTTGTTCCAAGTGCCACTTGTCCAATAACGGTTTATTGTGACAACACTGGTGCGATTGTGCAAGCTAAGGAACTAAGATCAACCAACAGAAACAAGCATGTACCAAGGAAGTACCACATACTCAGGGAGATTGTGGAGACTGAAGAGATTAGATTAGACTATGTTCCCACAGACGATAATCTAGCTGACCCATTCACTAAACCATTAAGCTTAGTCAAGCATAATGGTCATTTTGAGAATATGGGCATTAAATATGTTGGAGATTGGCTCTAGGCCAAGTGGGAGATTGAAAGTATATTTATGTCCTAAAGACAATCTGTATTAGGACAAATGTACTTTATACACATTCGTATTATTATTAATGGAGATTAATATTTTGGCATTTGCAATTATTGAATTATTATTTGATTGTTTGTAATTATTCATTAATGTGCATCCCTTGAGCTTACGTTGTCATTAATATAGTGAGATATCCATGATAGAGCGTAACTCTTAAAATAGCCTCGACTAATAATCATCGAGAATAAGATATCGATGTTATGTGATAAGTCGATATGTGGTCTGCATCACATCCTTAGAGGATGTAGTATGTCTCACCTGCTACGAGTAATGGCTACTCGTGATGGATACATGGATACTTTGGAAGTATTGGTATACCTATTTGATATCTTTGTTGTTATACTTGTCTAAAGTATGATCAGCGTGTGGGAGATAGAAGTCCTTAGACTTGAGGTCAATACGCACCTTGTCTACAAAGTAATGTACTTTGATCCCGTCCTAAGCTCAAATTCCATTTAGGTTGAGATACGGCTTGTATTGGGTACATTACGATGTAGATTGAAGGTGGTAGTTGAGCCAAGATTAGGATTCATTCCTCGAATGTATATTCGAGAGAATACTCGGATTCTCAGTGATATTAGGTTGACTAAGTCGTTGGCCAACGCAATAGACGTATTTAGAATATGGTCTAGTTGTCAACTAATATAGATGAGATACAATGATTAAGCCATTTGGATAGACACTTGAAAAATCCTAAGCTTGATCGGGTGTGTCGTGAATGAAAGGATTTTATCTTACCACATAAAGGTTAAGTTTACTGGATTCGCGTAAACGTACTTCACATATTGAGTTCGTCTTCCGGCGCCGTCTAGGAGTTCCGCGTAGACCTTAATTTGATTAATGTTGATATGAGAAGGCCTGTAGGGTCACACTATGTCGATTATCCGTTTCGATCTAAGGATATATTGAGAGAGTAATTAAATGTTCGATTTGGAATCGAGATATTTAAATGAATAATGCTTATTTTAATTAAGTCAAAATTGGATTTTGGATTTAATTAAGACTGCATGGAAAATAAATCGAGACAGTGCAGGTGCACGTCGAGCGCCGCGGCGCCCATACCCTAGGGTCGTGGCGCCTCTGTATCGATTTTTGGGCCAGGCCCAAGGTCAAACCCTAATCCGGTTTTGACCTAATTTCCAACTATAAATAGAGGCATTCCCTTTCATTATTCACACACTAATTTTCTGAAAAACATTCTAAGCCTTAGAGGCTTAGAATCAAATACTCTCTCGAACCTCTGCTGGATTTCCTAGCTTTCCGAAAGAGAAATACATTGAAGCTTGGAGCTTGCAATTGGAAGGGCAACCGCGTGTGCACCTTATAGTAGATAAAGATTCCAGATAATACAACTTGTAAGTTCATGCTTTATATTACAAGTTCCATTGTTGTATAAACCAGAATTATTATTGGGGTAAGTAAGAATAAAAAAATTTAAACTTCCGATGTGCCTTACTTATATGCTTTGTACCCAACAAAACCCTACAAAATACTGAACAGATTGTAACTAAAAAAAATTGAACATCGAAAAAGGGTAAAAAAATTATTTGTAGTCAAGCAAATGTTATTGTAAGATGCTTTGTATCGAACCACAAAAAACCCAAAAAATTCAAAAAAAACCCGAGATTGAAAAACCCATTTTTATTGATTTGGCTTGAATTATAGATTTTAAAACCTGATATCATTGATTTAATTTGATATTGAAAAAACCCGAACCAACCCAATTCATGTATACCCCTACTAGTATTGATGAAGAGGAATTTGGGACATCAAGACCAACTTCAGCTGTCTAGCCGAACAACTGTCACAGGGCTTTCATGAAGTGGGTTAGGCCCAAAACTCAAACTTTATGCTAGCTCTTCTACAGACCCAATCCAGTAATAATGAAAGACTTTTAAGTTATAATATACATTGTGGGTCATTCGCACGAATATCTCATTTTCGGGATGGTTTAATTTTTTCCCCCTCAAATTTGTGATTTTTAATTTGTCCTTCCGCACTTTTAGCGCGGTATAACTTTAAATTTCACTTGACAAAGTTTACATTTAGCTTGGTATAAGTATCATAACATCCAAATAAATTATGTCGGACACGACAAAACTTTTTAACATTCAACATAATTTGAAAACGGAATAAGTTTAGATTTAGTTAGAAAAAAATTACATTTCACTCGGCATATGTATAGTAACATCCACACAAGTTATGCCGGACACGGCAAAACTTTCAACGCTAAATACAATTTGAAAAATACCACACAACTTATACCGCATAACTTAAGTCCGACAGAACTTGTGCCGAGCAGGAAAAAGTTCAGTTTCCGAAGATAATAATATTATAGAACTTGTGTTGAGCTAAGAAACAACAACATAACCAGTGTATTCTCATAAGTGGGGTCTAGGTATTTTTATTCAATGTGCAAAAATTACATACCACATGTATGAGAGACAAATATTAAAGGCCAGTGAGTTTGAAGGGAGATCCGTGCAAAAACTTCATACGTTGTTAGTAGGGATAAAACACTATTACCCCCCTGAACTATACTCGAAGTTGCTATGACACACCTTATCTTTGCGGGGTCCTATTACCCCCTAAACTTTCTTTTTTTTTGGAATTCTTTGCACTTTTATTGCTGATGTGGAGCACTGCGTGAGACCAACTCCTTCAAACGCGTGAGAACTTAAAAAAAGGACTCTAACCTATACGAAATGGCCACGTGTCAGTTCCAAAGCTAATTTTCAAGAGCTCCAAATCTAATTTTTGATGTCAAAATTCAACAAAAACTCAACTAAATCCGAACCAATCGAGCTCAAATTTTAACTACAACTTCACAACATCATCACCATACCCCAGTAATCAATTTGGCCAACAACCAACAATTTTGACAAACCCATTTTTTTGTTCTTCAAGCTTTTTCAAGGTTCAACATTGGTGGATTCAAAATTCTTTTTTCATTTTCGAATCTCATCAACTAAGAATTTAGAATGAATTTAGCACTTGAATCTCAATTTAAAAACTTCAACAATCTTCGAATATGCTCAACACCTCTAATAATTTTTCAAGTTCATACAAAAATAATTATCCTTTTCATTTTTCTAAATACAAAATAATATTTCCATTACATTTCGGAATTAAAAAAAAAGAAAAGGGAAGAAAATGAAATAGATTTTGGTCATTGATCTGCCTATGGGAAGTTCAAGAACCTCATCAAGTCATAGTAGAAAAGAGGGCGTATATGAATTGCCTGGTATACTCGACAGAGCACTGAAATCTAGATGTAACATGTCCTCTTCGTGTGAATCTTGAAATGATCATTGTCCATTCCATCATATCGAGAAAAGACGATTGTTGGTCCACTGTCATGATTCAAAGTTACTCATATCTCCATGGACATGCAAATACTATTTGAATACCTGAAGAAGAATCTTCCGTTTTGTTGAATCAAGCATGGTTGCACTACGTCCTTTATAAACTCCAAGCCTCAGAGTTTCTTTCCCCTCTTTGACAGCTCGTTTTCTCACATCTGCCAGTAAAGTCATTCCCGTGGAATCCACACTTGTTTGGCATTCGGATTTATTGTTGTTGGCATTGTCATCATTCAGTTGGCTATCCTTGTTACCATCAGGACTCTTGTTTCCCCACCACTTATATGTTGCAGTAGACAAGCCATCGGATGGAAAACCATATTTGAATTCGTCGTAACTACTGACTGAAGTTCCTTTTGTCAAGTTAGAGATACGGAAATGTGGTGAACTTCCAGATTGAACATTCCTGGTTCCTTGCTGCTGTGAGAAAGCCCCTGCTTTTGGCATTTCCATTGTGGAGCTAATACTACCCTTGTTTGGCAATGGGGAACCCCTACATTGAAATATTTGACAGAGCATCTCAATAGACACTAATGATTTATATATTTCTGTTCTGTAGCCACAGTTGTTAATGCAATAGATATTCCAAAATTCATCATTATCTCAGGGAAAAAACAGATTTCATCTAGTAAGGTAATACGAGAATTTCGTTTATTATAAACCTAAAACATCTAAATATGGAGGGATTTGATATTCAAGAAAACATAATCTAGTATTTAGTTCATAACTTCATGGCAGGACTGAAGCTGGAATCAAAATTTTGGAGACAATAATGTTCTTGGCCTATCAAAGTCGTTTTCTAAATCAAAATAATATTTTATAAAATGATAGAATATAACCAACAACTAATTGTAAAGTAAAGATAAAAACTTTAGATAATAAAAACATGAAATAGACAAACATATGAACAAAAATTAAGACATTGAATAAGCAAATTAAAATTAAATGATCTAATAAATAGAAGTATAATATTACATCTTGTTGGTGCATAGATCATATTTTGGTTCTAGTGTAACCTCCCATATCATATCCAGGGAGTAAAATCATCATTTTTGGCTATATGCAGTTGAATTGTAATCAATGTACAAGCAAATACCACATGTCACACAATAGTGAATTGTATGAAATACCATAATTGCTCCTTATAAAGGATGATAAAGGTCTGTGTAAAGATTGCAAGGTTATTCCGAGTGAGAATCTTACGACTCAACATAAGCTCTTGATGATGGATTTGGAAATCAAGGGGAAGAAGAAGAAGAGGGTTGTGGGTGGCCGGCCGGCCTAGGATCAAATAGGGTAGCTTGACTGCGGTCAGTGCTCAGGAGATGTATTCAACGCACATGTTGATGTAAACTGGTAAACATACACTTACCAATTAGTCTAGTTGGAGGATATGGGAGCTTGGGGAGTAGTGAAGATGCGAAAACTATGTGGGATAGGACTGCTAGTTGCATTAGGGAAGTAGCTAAAGAGGTGCTAGGGGTATCAAGAGGTAGATTTGATGGGCAACGAGGGGACGGGTGGAATGGAGAAGTCCAAAGGAAGGCGGAGGTGAAAAAAATGGGGTATGCGAAGCTTGTGGAAAGTGAGGACGAGGTGGAAAAGCGGACGAATAGAGAAGGGTACAAGTTGGCGAAGAAGGAGGCGAAGTTAGCGGTTACGGCGACAAAAACGGCAGCCTTTGAACGCTTGTGCGTAGAATTAGAGGGCAAAGGTAGGGGTAAAAAGTTGTATCTACTTGCCAAGGTGAGAGAGGAGGGCTCGTGACCTAGATCAAGGACGAGGATGGTGAAGTACTGATGGACGAGGTGTTCATTAGACGGAGATGACAGTCATACTTCCATAAACTCTTGAACGAAGAAGGAAACAGAGGCATTGTGTAAGGGGGTTTGGAGCACTCAGAGATGAGTCACGATTTTGGATATTGTAGGTATATAAAGATTGAAGAGGTTAAGGGTGCTATTCGTAGGATGCAGAGGGGGTAAAGCGACTGAGTCAGACGAGATCCCAGTGGAATTTTGGAAGAGCGCAGGCATGCTAGGTTTGAAGTGGTTGACTAGGTGTTCAATGTCGTTTTTAAGATGGCAAAAATGCCTGACGAAGGGAGGTTACAACACGATGCAAGTTTGAAGGAGTATGGTGGAGGTGAGGGTGATGAGAGACGTGGTTATTTCATATAATTAGTTTGGACTCATGCAGGGGCGCTTAACAACATAAGTCATTCATCTTGTGAGGAAGTTAGTAGAGCAGTACATGGAGAGGAAGAAGGATATTCACATGGTGTTCATTGACCTAGAAAAGGCTTATGACAAAGCTCCTAGGGAGGTTATATGGAGGTGCTTGGAGGCTAGAGGTGTACTTGTGGGGTATACTAGGGTTTCAAGGACATGTATGATGGAGCCAAGACCTGGGTGAGGACAGTGAGAGGATATTCAGAGTACTTCTCGGTTGTTATGAGATTGCACCAGGGATCAACTCTTCTCTCGTTTTTATTTGCCATAGTGATGGATGTATTGACGTGGAGAGGTACCATGGTGTATGTTATTCATGGATGGCATAGTGCTGATTGACGAGACCCGCGAGGGAGTTAACACTAAACTGGGGGTTTGGAGACAAACTCTGGAGTCTAAAGGGTTCAGGTTGAGTAGGACCAAAATAAAATACTTGGAGTGTAAGTTCAACGACATGACGCATGAGGTGTACGTAGAAGTGAGGCTTGATACACGTCATCCAAAAGAAAGAAAGTTTCAAGTATCTTGGATCTATTATCCAAGGAAATAGAGAGATTGACGATGATGTCACACATCGTATTAGTGCGGGTTGGATGAAATGGAGGTTCACATCCAGAGTCTTGTGTGATAAGAAGGTGCCACCAAAACTCAAAGGTAAATTCTACAGAGTGATGGTTAGACCAATTATGTTGTATGAGGCTGAATGTTGGCCAATCAAGAACTCTCACATTCAGAAGATAAAAGTTGCGGAAATGAAGATATTGCGGTGGATGTGTAAGCATACTAGGAGATATAGGATTAGAAATGACGATATCCGGGACAAGGTCAGAGTGGCCTCGATGGAGGACAAGATGTGGAAAGCGAGACTGAGATGGTTCGGGCATGTGAATAGGAGATGCGCGAATGCCCTAGTGCGGAGGTGTGAAAGGTTGGATATGAATGACTTTATGAGAGGTAGAGGTAGGCCGAAGAAATATTGGGGAGAGGTGATTAGACAGGATATGACACATTTGCAGCTTACCGAGGACATGATATTAGATACGAGGTCGTGGAGGACATGGATTAGAGTAGAAGGCTAGTAGGTAGTAGAGTGTTGTCTCGCTTATCCTTCCTTACTTGTAGTCGTAGTATTTCTCATGTAGTCTCTTATCTTTCAATTTCTGTTACTATCTAATTTCTCTTGTTATTCTCTTAGCATACTGTTTTGTTTTAGTTACAACTCCTTTTTCCTCTTTGACTTGCTTTGTTTTTGCTTTATCCTGAGCTGAAGGTCTATCGAAAACAACCTTTCTACCTCCCAAGATAAGGGTAAGGTCTGCGTACACTCTACCCTCCCCATATCCCACTTGTGGAATGACACTGAGTATGCTGTTGTTGTCAGTCATATAAGCAAACACTGAAGTACGGAATGAAAATGTGACCCATTGTGACAATTTCGAGAAGTAATAAATCTCTTACAAAATATCTAATCGGCATACCAAAAACTGCAACTGTTAATATGGCCATTCATCCCCAAATGCCGGTACCACATGCCGCCCTCCCTTCCCACACTGTTGTCAATTGAGAAGGTAAATCAAATACATAAGCCATCTATAGTGCTATACTAATTCATATAAGTCTAAAGTGCGTCACAGGGTCAAGCAGTGTGCACGAAACAGAGAAATAGACTAGATAAGGCAGGGTAAAAAGGAGTGTTCAGAATGACAACATATTACATTTCAAATTAATATAATTTATTTCCAAAGATCTCCACTAAGAATCTCTTACATGCTTTCATTCCCAATTGAGCTTCTAATTCCAATTTCCACCCAATTTGTTTTCTAAAGAAAAGTTTGGCGGTGGAGCACATTCATTTCCCAAGCTGAGAGCCTTATTGCCAGATGGTCTACTACTAATATGGTTTAAAGTTGACAGGTTCCTAGAATGCTAGTATCTTAGAAGTGTCCCATATCTGGACAACATACTCTGAATGGTATGATGGATAGCTGCGGATATTTTAGTAGTGAAAGAGCACATCTCGAGAGGTTTCAACTGTATGGATTTCCATCTCCTATAACAGTCTTTAGGGAAGATGACAGAAACTAGGCCTGAGATTACTCATGAGTTCTAAGTCCTGAGTCCTGACACATCAAGTAAACAGGTAAAGTCCCTCATGTTCTTAATCAATAAGTAAGGGCCTTACTCAAACATCCAGCATAAAAAGGCATGCTTTGAAGCACCATTTCCGACATCAAGTCCAAGAACACAGCTAATTTAGGTGCTCCCCCGTCTCAATTTACGTGTCTTAGTTTGACTCGAAATGGAGTTTAAGAAAGTAAAAAAGTTTTTTGAATCTTGTGGTCAGATATGTACAAGGTATAAAAATGTCTTTTAATCTAGTAGTCTTAAATATGTCATGTGGGATATTGTAATTAAGAAGTTGCCAAATTCGGAAGGAGACATTCTTTTTGAAATAAACTAAAAAGAAAAGTGAGACAAACAAATTGAAAAGGAGGGAGTATTTAACAGGTCAAAGTCGATAGACATTATTTATGAAGTATTTTATTTATATGATCAGACATAATAAGTTAAACTCAACTAAGAAAATTATAACCTGTTAAATAACTTACGAGAATGATGAGACTGCAGAACTGGCTAAAGAATCATGCTTTTCTCCAGCAGCTTTGGGAAATTCCATGGATCGCTCTTGTTTTTCCCTCAATGCCTCTTTCTTTATATCTTCAACACTTTTTCCAGAGATGACCTGAAAATCTCAAACAAATACAGATGCATAAACAAGCATCTCACACAGTTCTTTCTATCTCACTACCACAATAATGTTTATGCTTATTAGGCAAAGAGAACACATGAATCATATCATATAATTGACTGCCTCTAAAGTTTCTTAACAACCTGGTAAAGGGCAATAGTTCAAGCTACAGACTTCAGGTGATGTGAGTGCTTAAAATTTACCGTTCAATGCTCAAGCTTTTTAGTGTAAGCAAACAGTAAATTCTCTTCTGTGCTGATGATGATAAAACAAGCATCTGACTTTTTCTTTGATGACACTAGAAACAGAATATGGACTCAGCTGAGGACCAAACCAGCCAAGAATATAAAAGTAGTTTGATGAGGAACACTAAGAACTAGGTGCATGGAAGAAGCAATGGGTCAATGAGAGCAAAGACAGAGACTACAAAGAGAGGACGAAGAAATGGGAAGGGCAGCCCGGTGCACTAAGCTCCAGCTATGCGCGTGATCCGGGGAAGGGACGAACCACAAGGGTCTATTGTACGCAGCCTTACCTTGCATTCCTGCAGGAGGCTGTTTACATGGCTTGAACTCGTGACCTCCGGGTCACATGGCAGCAACTTTACCCGTTACTCCAAGGCTCCCCTTCAACGAAGAAATGGAGAAAACAAAAGGAACTCTTCTTTCATTTCCAACTTAACTAACCATTAAACATCCCGAAACCAAGAAGCTGCCAAGGTAAAGTGCCTAGATTAGTTGGAAGGGGAGTTAGGAAGGGAAGGAACTAGGTGCACAGCAGTAGCGATGGATTAATGGGGCAAGGAACGAGACCAAGAAGGAGGAAGAAGAAATGGGAAAGTACTAATCATTTCTTAAGAACCAAGATGTAAGTTGCAATGCTTTTTCGAAGTTTAATGCGAAAGGTACCACCATAAATAGTTTGACAGATGAGCTATCCCAAGTGTGAAAAGTTTAGAAGCCTAGTGTGAACTTTAGAGATTATTTCTTCTCTTAGTTATTCAGCAATAGAATCTCTTAAGGGACATAATGCTGATGCTTCAAAATGGTGAAATTTTAGATTACTTTTCAACTGAGAACAATAGTTCACCTTGTACAGCCTACCTTTCGATATGGCCACCTCACCAGACCATTCTCATAGCATATTTTCTTGAGAACACTTGCACAAACACCTAGAAGATAAATGCCAATTAGCTCAAAATATTCTTGTTTTCTTGTAATAATATGTAAGAGATAGAAAATGGATATTTGGTAAAACATTGCACAGAACTGAGTTGATAACAGGAGTAGTATGATCAACTATACTTCCCTTATTCTTCAAAGGAAAAAAAAGTTGTACAGTCAAATCGTGAAGTGTAATGTAAAAAAGTCACTTATGAATGAAGCTTACTGCAGTGAGACAGGGGCGGGTTTGAATGTAGGGACATCAAAGGCAACTATAACAAGAAATAACCAAACATGCAACACCAACAAACAGTTGAAGATTTTATGAATAATTTCAATAGTAACAGATCTGTATGGTTTGGAATGCAGGTTTTGAGGTCTAAGTTACTTGCTCATAACGGTCAGTCTATTTTCCTAATTTGAAACTCATCAAACAGAATTACAAAGTTCCTAGTGCAAATAAACACGGTGAGAGTCATTTATCTTTCCAGTGCAATGACATTATTCAGACAATATATTGCCTCTGGAGAGTGATTTGGCGCATTCGTAACATGTTATTGTGAAAAGGTAAAACAAGTGGAAAAGTATATTATATAAGGAGGAGCACTTGGTGACTTTCCGTAGTTCGGTGGCTAAGACTCAGATAGACTTTTTGCTCCTTAGAAAGGTTGACAACAGTCTTTGTAAAGACTGCAAAGTTATTCCAAAGGAGTGTCTTACAACCCGACATAGGCTTTTGGTGATGGATTTGGAGATCAAGATGGAGAAGGGTTGTGCAGGACAGGTTGAGAGTCAAATGAGGGAGTTTAACCATGGCTAGTGCAAAGCAGATGGGGGAGAGGTTGACGACCAAGGGGGCTTGGGGGAGTAGTGGGGACACGACCAGTATGTGGGACAAAACGACCAGTTGCATCCGGGAGGTAGCTAGAGAAGTGTTAGGGGTCTCGCGGGGTACCTGTGGTAGGCATAGAGGAGACTGGTGGTGGAATGGTAAAGTTCAAGAGAAGGTGGATGCGAAGAAAGTGACGTATACGAAATTGGTAGAAAGCAAGGATGAGGCGGAGAAATGGACGAATAGGGAACTGTATAAGATGGCGAGGAAGGAGGAAACGCTAGCGGTCACGGCGGAAAAATTGGCAGTTTTTGAACGTCTATACGTGGAATTAGAGGAAAAAGGCGGGGATAAGAAGTTGTACAGACTAGCCAAGGCGAGGTGCATCAAGGACGAGGACGAAAAAGTACTGGTAGAGGACGCGCATATTAGGCAGAGGTGGCAGTCTTACTTCCATAAACTTTTGAACGAAAAAGGAGATAGAGACATTATGGTGGGAGATCTGGAGCAATCTGGTAGGTACTGAAATTTTGGGTACTGTAGAAGCATCAAGGTTGAGGAGGTTAAGGGTGTTGTTCGCATGATGCGCGGGGGACGAGCGATCGGGCCTGATGAGATCCAGTTGAATTTTGGAAGAGCGTAGGTAGGGCAGACTTGGAGTGGCTGCCTGAGTTATTGAACGTCATTTTTAATATAGCGAGAATGCTCGAAGAATGTAGGTGGAGTACAATGGTTCCTTTGTACAAGAACAAAGGTGATATCCAGAGTTGCAACAACTATAGGGGTATCAAGCTGCTGAGCCACACTATGAAAGTTTGGGAAAGGGTCATGGTGATGAGGGTGAGAAGAGGCGTGTCTATTTCCGAGAACCAGATTGGATTCGTGCCGGGGCGTTCGACTACAAAAGTCATTCATCTTATTAGGAGGTTGGTGGAGCTGTATAGGGAGAGGAAGAGAGACTTACATATGGTTTTCATCGACCTCGAGAAGGCGTACGATAAAGTCCCTAGAGAGGTTCTTTGGAGGCTAAAGGTGGTACATGTGCCGTACACTAGGGCGATAAAGGATATGCACGATGGAGCCAAGACCAGGGTACGGACAGTGGGAGGAGACCCGGAGCACTTTCCTGTGATGATACGGCTGCACCAGGGATCAACTCTTAGCCCATTCTTATTTGCCTTGGTGATGGATGGACTGGCGCGACAAATTCAAGGGGAGGTGCCATGATGTATGTTATTCGAAGACGATATACTCCTTATTGATGAGACTCGCAGCGGGATGAACGTTAAGCTGGAGGTTCAGAGACAGACTCTGGAGTCTGAAGGGTTCAGGCTGAGTAGGATCAAGACAGAATACTTGGAGTGCAAGTTCAGCAACGGGAGCGACCGTGAAACAGACGTGGAGGTGAGGCTTGAGACTTAGGTCATTCCGAAGAAAGGAAGCTTCAAGTACCTCGGGTCTATTATCCCAGGAATGGAGAGATTGATGACGATATCACACATCGTATTGGGACAGGGTGGATGAAATAGAGGTTTGCATCTGGAATCTTGTGCGACAAAAAGGTGTCACCAAAACAAATGCAAGTTTTATAGGGTGGTAGTTAGACCGACTATGTTGTATAGGGTGGAGTTTGGCCAGTCAAGACGTCGCACACCCAAAGGATGAGAGTGGCAGAGATAAGGATGTTGAGATAGATGTGGGGGCATACAAAGAGGGATATGATTAGAAATGATGATATCCAGGGCAGAGTGGGAGTGGCCTCGGTGGAGGATAAGATGCGGGAAGCGAAGTTGAGATGGTTTGGATATGTGCGGAGGAGAGACACAAATGGCCCAGTACGGAGGCGTGAGAGGTTGACTATGGACGAATTCAGGAGGGGTAGAGGTAGGCAGAAGAAATATTATGGAGAGGTGATTATACGGGATATGAAGCAGACGCAACTAACTGAGGACGTGACCTTAGATAGAGGGTTGTGGAGGACACAGATTAGGATAGAGAGGTAGTAGGTAATCGAGCGTAGTCCTACTTACGCCTACAAATTGGTAGTTGTAGTGTTATTACTGTAGGCCTGCTTAGCATATCATACGAATAGACGTAGTATTACTTTATAGTCTTATGTAGTTTTATTTCTTCTGCTATGCGTTCTTTAATGTACTTGGTTTATCCCATTTATCTGCGTAGTTACTGCTTCTTCTTTCTTTTTTGGGATGCGCTATTATGGCGTATTTGCGTTTGCTATCAGCATTTTCATACTGCTTTAAATGTTTTTTAAATTTTTGACCGGGGCTGACTGTTTTTTCTGCTTTGCGTGTCCTGAGCCGAGGGTCTCTCGGAAACAACCGCTCTACCTACCAAGGTAGAGGTAAGGTCTGCGTACACTCTGCCCTCCCAGACTCCACATTGTGGGATTTCACTAGGTATGTTGTTGTACTCCGACAAGAGGGGTTAGCTTAGTTGTTCAAATTACTATACCTCTAACCAGTAGGGGGGGTTCAAGAGACACCAGGGTATAGGTGGAAAATGATAGTTGATCTCCCAGGCAGTGGGGCTACCACATGTAACCAAGGGTCGGTTTACATTGTGTAGATAAGTAAAAAAAAAAATTATATATATATAAACTATGTGCTAAATCTCTTTTATTTCTTCATATGTTTACTTTTTCATATTTTGACACCCCTGGGTAAAAATCCTAGTTCTGCTACTGCTTCCAGGGGTGGGGTTGGTAACAAAATTCTTTATATTCCTGATACTTCATTCCTCTTCAAAATCCACTGTCCCATCTTCTATATCTGTATATTTAACTAGTGTTTCTCAATTTATTACGGAGGAGGTCCTAGTGAAGGCTTAAAAGCATGTTTTGCTCTTCTGCCGCAGGAATTCACATATGCAGTCATAATCGTGCATCCTACGAGGCTACGAATCAGGAAGCATTTATTCCACATTTCTTCTATATCTAGCTTTTATAGAGACCAGTCAAGAAATCAATGTGCTCAAAACTAAAGAAACATAAAAAGTACAGTGTTCCCCTTTCTATTTTCTCAAAAACACGCTACAAGCAACTAGCAATATTCCAAATTTCAACTACTTCCCCATAGTAGGTAAATTTTACAGAGTGGTGGTTAGACCGACTTTGTGGTATGGGGCAGAGTGCTGAAGATGAATGTAGTGGAATAAAGTGGTGGTTAGACCGACCTTGTGGTATGGGCAGAGTGCTCTTGACGACGTTCATTGATCGGATGGATGTGTGGGCATACCGGGAGGGATATGATTAGGAACGATGTTATACGAGGCAAGGTAGAAGTCGTCCGTGGCGGACAAGATGAGGGAAGTGAGACTGAAATGGTTCGGATATGTGAAAAGGAGGTGAGTGGATGAGCTAGTAAGGAGGTGTGAGAGGTTGGCTATAACAAGAGTCAGGAGAGGTAGAGTTAGGCCGAAAAATAACTGGCAGAGGTGATTAGGCAAGACATGACACAACTTTAACTTACTGAGGACATGACCTTAGACGGAAAGGCGCAAAGGTCAAAGATTAGGGTAGAAGGTTAGTACGTAGACGAGTGGTCTCCTTATTAGTAG
This sequence comes from Anisodus acutangulus, assembly GCA_029783415.1. Taxonomy (NCBI): domain Eukaryota; kingdom Viridiplantae; phylum Streptophyta; class Magnoliopsida; order Solanales; family Solanaceae; genus Anisodus; species Anisodus acutangulus. The sequence continues at coordinate 8,476,922 of CM056511.1, forward strand.
TATTAGTTAGTAATCACGTATTTTCTTTTCTTTCAATGTGTATTACTATCTGTTGCCTCATTTGCTTTTTATCTTGTTATCTTGTTATCTTGGTGTCATATTTTCTTGATCTCATACTTCACATCATTGTTTTTTATGCCAAGGGCCTATCAGAAATATCCTCTCTACCCCCATTTTCTTTTCTTTCAATGTGTATTACTATATGTTGCCTCATTTACTTTTTATCTTATTATCTTGGTGTCATATTTTCTTGATCTCATGCTTCACGTCATTGTTTTTTATTTCGAGCCAAGGGTCTGTCAGGAATAGCATCTCTACCCCACACACAAAGGTAGGGGTAAGTTGTTCCTACCCGCCAAACCCTACTTATGGGACTAAACTAGATATGTTGTTGTTGTTCCCCACACTCACCTTTTGAATTTCTGGAAAATAAATAGATTTTTGCTTGAACTGTTTCTGCTATAAAAAGAAAGGTTTAACAATTCCAAGTTCAATGGTTCAAAAACTAACCAAAAATTGAAAAGTTGAGTTTTGCAACTTTAAAACAAATGGTAACTTAATATATAAATGTATCAGAGAGAAGGAGAAAATACCTAAGGATTGAGCAGCATCAGAGAGGGGCAAATTGAAGAATTTGGACACCTCATCGAATGACACTGATTTTGGGTTCGGGTTCGGGTTCGGATTCTGGATCGAGTTACCGGAGCCCTGCGTATTACTCATTGATGAATTGGACCCGTTAGTTGAGTGACTGAGTCACAGACGACGACGGATGTTACTCCTCAATACTACTACTATTTGTCCTTTAGCATTAGTATTTTGCCAATATTACATTCCTAAACTTTATATGACCCTAATTATCAATTTTAAAGACACTTGGGTTTAATTTGATATATGAGTTATTTAGTTTAGTGGGTCGAGTTAAAAGGTTAAAATGTGTAATTTTAAGTGAAATCGTCACATATATTCGTTAAGTTTAATAACAGCGAGATAAAAATATAGAATAGAATAACGGAGGATAAAACTGACTAATAAATAAAAATAAAAGGGCAATTTGACATTTTCCCTCTATTTTATATCTCATAAGTCATATGGGTCGTTTGGTAGGATGTATAAGAATAATATTGAATCTAATGTATTAGTACTGTTGAGATTAATTATGTTGACATTAGTTATGCATGAATTATTTTTCTTATCCTCTATTTGGTTTGATGTATTAGAAAAAACATGCATTGCATAATTTCTGAAAGAATTTGATTGTTTACAAAAATATTCTCCGGATTCTATTATGTGAAGGACTTCAGGGGCAATTGTGTTTTTAATCATGCTTATATATATATTAAAAATCTCTGCATTGCTATACTATCGTTTGTTATGTATTAGCTATGCACAAGAAAGTACTAAATAGGATGTATAATTACTGTTTATATTAATTATTTATAGGTTGAAATGAGCTACTCTACCTAACAAGATATTATTAATACACAAAGTTAATACATATTTTATTTTTCACTAATGCATCATGCCAAACAACCTCCAAAGCTCTTGTCAATTATTATAAGGAAAAATGTGTAAATATCTCATTAACTTTGTGATTTAGAGCATATATATCTTTATTAAAAAAATAATACATCTATATTCCTGTCATTATATAAATGGTGCAAATGCCACACTCGCCCTACAAATAAATATTAGATTTTTGTAAGCCACATAATATTTTTTAACAGAACAATTTATTTATTATAAGAGTATGTCGGTAAGTTAAATGAAATCTCTCCAATCACCTCCTATCTTTTTCCTTACCTACTTGAACGGCTCCTGTTAGTTAATTAAAAAATAAGCTCAATGATTTTTTAAAAATTATATGAGCAAAAAACATATATTTGCATCTTTATCTAAACTTGGCACCCAAGAAGAGGCTCCCTAGGCCAAAAGAAAAAGAAAAAGAAGCTAAAAAAGGTCATGAGAAAATAAAAAGTAAAAAGATAAAAAAGAAAAAAGAAAAAAGAAAAAAGAAAAAAGAAAAAAGAAAAAAGAAAAACGAAAAACGAAAAAAATTCCCTCGTGCTTGTATTGGCAAACGGAAAACGCTGCAAACCTTGTGCTGTATTGGCTTTGTTTCAGGTATTTTGACTTCATATTTTAGGGCTTTATTTGTTCAGCCAAATTTGCCTTCTTAGTAACAAATATACCTCATTGGCCTGTAAGCATAGGATTTTCATAGTACAAAGGGTGTAAATATTTAATTTTAAAATGCAAAATTTAGTGTAATAAGAGCCGTGGAAATATCATGTTGCAGAAATGTAGGATAAGGTTTCGTACAATATTGTCTAGCCTTTCTCTGGATTCCGTCCATAGCGAAAGCTTAATGCACCGAACCATTTTTTTAAGTCTATTATAGAAATATTTAGTATAATTAACCTTTTTTAAGGCTTTTGGTTTTCCAGATGTTCGGTACCTGCATTGAGGCACTCCTAACCAGGCGCGACTTACCATTTCTACCACAACCCTTGTTAGTTTGTATGTATACGGTTGTTCAGTTTGATGTTTAGTGACTCTAGTCCAATCTGAGTTGTTAGACAGATTGTTTTGTAATATCCCATATTTAAAATTGGTCATTTGGCCAAAGCTTAAACCTTTAAAAAAGATGAATAACGAGAAGCAATAAAGGGGATTAACGAAGGGGTATGAAGCAATTTAGCTTCGACAAAATAGAAGCTAAAAATCTCTCAGTGTGATTTGCGGGCTATTACATAGTAAAGCGTTTATTACACAGTTAATTCCTCATCCTTTACAGGCTGCCGTTTCCTTGTCATAAAAAAATAGAAGCTATAAAGGTTTTCAAAGGCTTGTCTAGCAACTTAAAGCAATTGAAATTATAAAGGATGAGGAATTAACTGTGCATCAGACCATGAAAGATTAAAAGGGGGATTGAGGGAGTAACTTTTTTGGGTCTACAAATTTTGGCGTAAAACATAGAAGCTGAGGAAGCTTTAAGGTTTTAGCAAGTCTCTTTCAGTTCGAGCAAGGTAAGTTCTCTATGGTTTTGCTTTCCCTTGTTATCCGGTCTATGAAATCTCATTGGATATTGGAAATTGAAAACCAATAAGAATATTTATGCGCAATAATGCTATTTAAGAATGGGATTATTCACATGTTTATGAAAAATATTATTTTATAGTACAATGAATAAAGGGCCTAGTTGTCAATGAAGTGGTGGAGCACCGTGAGGTCTTAGGTTCAAACCCTAGCGGATGACAAAAAAACACTAGTTGTTTCTTCTCATCTGTCATAGTCTTGGCGGATAGAGTTACCTGGTACCTGGTACCTGTTGTTGGTGAGAGGTGGCAGGTATCCCTTGGAATTAGTCTAGGTGTGTGCAAACTGACCCAGACACCACATTTATCAAAAATAAAATAGTACAATGAATAAACATATGAGTGTCCTTTTATTAGAAGATTATAGATTATGGACTAGTCGTATTACTCATAGCATGGGTAAATATAATTTGACAATTTGAGGGTTATTTATGATTGGGTATTCTAAATTAGTTATGAATTAGAATAAACAAGAAAATTAACACGAGATCAATATGATGTGACTATAGATTGATTGAGGGAAGTCGTACACATTGCTTGAGGTGATGAGTTTGGTATTTCGACATGAGTGCTCTGAGTAGTGACCTTATCGCAACTTGTGTTTTCATTACTTGCATAATTACACATGATTTCGAAAAATGAAATTGGTTACCAAATGCTTGAAATTGCATGGGGGATAAGTCTTTTACCTGATATGATACTGAAATGTTTACCGTTATTTTTAATGTTTTCACCGTTACTAGAGATGTTTTACCGTTACATAGATGTGACAAGCGTTAATGTAATGAAACTTTCTTTACTTGATATATTTTTATCGTTATTCGAGATGTGATTACCATTACTCTAGCGATTTTACTGTCATTTGAAAAATAATTAGAAATTGCTTTTGTTAAAGTTTGATATATAACATGATTTGAGAAGAACTAAAATGGCCCATACTGCTTAAAAAAGTTCATAAGAGTATTTTACTGTATAATAAGAAAGTATAATTTGGGAGAAGACTTTGACGGATCTTTTAGCTAACGGCGGGTTCATTAGACCTAGTGTACCTTGTATTTCTAGATTACCGTTATAGCCCTCGCTAGTGGGAAGGTAGAACTAGCATAATGTAACTGATTCCCCTGGAATGGGGACCACTGTTATATTTGTCACAGTAGTTTGGCTATCTCTCGAGGTAGGAGCCACACCGCACCGACTACATGATTTGTTCTTGGAAATATTCCAAACATATAGATATTTGATTTGACATAGTGTTTCTCAAGTTCTTACCAAATTGTTAATTGATTATTGTTTACATGAGATATGATGAGACTGATTATTCTTTACCATTTGTAAAAAGGGTGTTTTTATGATACTTCCCGAATATTTCATACTGGCATCTTTTCTGACTTTTCCTCATTAAAACAGTCGTGGATAAGTGTTATTACTCACTATGAAAGCAACTCATTTCCCGCTATTTTTTCAGAGACAATAATTGACGCAAGCGAGGATTTTGAAAGAGTGCATCTTGGGGGGCACTTGCTCCTAAGCGTCGATCACAATCCTAAATTGGGTCCTGACATGTTTATACAGTTTAAATTGAAAATCTTTCCCTTCAAATTTTCACACACGCGTGCGCTCTCAAAACAAAGAGGTCATTTAGAATTAACCAATGGTGTCTAATGCTCAGCTTTTCCCTGTTTGCCTCAATCTTCTCAATTCTCTTTCTTAAACAACAAGGACATGTTCAGTTAAAGTGATACTTTAAGGATACTTTAGATGTATTTGAGGTTTTGGATAAATGAAGGATTTTTGCCAAAATCTCGTCAAAAAGTAAAACCTTTGTCCTTCATGTTTCTAACCTTTTGAGAACTTCTCAAAATGCGGAGCAAATTATCCTATGGGGTTGCGGTTCTCGTTGCTTTGTATGGTTTCTTCACTGAATTCCTATTGATTTCACCAAACCTATCATCATTGAGCTCATTTTTGGAAAGAAAAATCAGAAAGATAATATTCTTACTATGCTTTTTAGACAAATGCTGAGCCGAGGGTCTCTCGGAAACAGCCGCTCTACCTACCAAGGTAGAGGTAAGGTTTGTGTACACTCTACCCTCCCCAAACCCCACGTTGTGGGACTACACTGGGTATGTTGTTGCTTTTTAGACAAATGCTTAAGTTAGTAAATTAAAATATTTGGGAGTCTTATAAATCTTTGTATGTGATACATTGAATTTTTTCTGGTTTTATTACAGAGTATGGGGATTATAAAAGACGGTTCAGTATCAGGAAATTTACCCACTAACAAGGCCTTTGCTGTTCATTACCCTGCTTACCCTTCTTCAATGGAACGTGCCGTTGAGACTCTTGGTGGCATTCAAGGTATTGTCAAGGTATTACAATGTCTACATTTTGTTGATTCATACTATAACTACTTTGTATGTACAACTTGTGCAAATTACCGGCATTGGAATTTGAAAGTTTGGTTCTTAGTTACGTTCTGTGCTATTGATGAGTATCGATCTCTTAATTCTTTTTGCTTTGCATAGACAGTCAAGGAAAAACAAGTTCATCTAGTTTAGTTTTGGAGCGGAGTGTTTACTTGTCTAATTAACTACTCCCCCGTCTCAATTTATGTGACACCCTTTCCGTTTTCGTCAGTACCAAGAAGAATGACACCTTTCTATATTTAGTAACAATTTAACTAAAAACTTACCATTTTACCCTTAATGAGATGATTTATAGCCACATAAATATCTATGATTTATTTTAGACCACAAGTTTCAAGAGTCTTTCTTTCATTCTTAAACTCCTTGCCCAATCAAACACCTTCATATAAATTGGGACTATTAAGCTTATTCAAGTTTCAAGGAGCAATGAGCACTTAGTCTAGTGTGCAATGCCCTTTTTCACCTGATGGTGGTGGAAACTTGAAAACGTCCCTAACTGTTTTAGCCCAAAATCTAGAAAATATACTCATCTAATGGTACTATAGTGCATGTCGTAATGGTTCCGTTTGAAGGCAATATCTTAATGAGCAATCTCAAACGAATAGTGCGTGTCATAATTGACTCTTTCGCATGCATTCAAGATAATCTTAGTAACAACATTGAAGATGCATGTCAAGTATTGAGGATTCCACAAAAAAGAAAGTGGAAAAAGGAACAAAAACAGTATGATTGATTTTCTAGGCAATTGGACTTATTTATATGTTTTGTCTACCTTTAATTTTTAATTTAATAGGTTGGACTTGGTAGCTTATTTAGTTGAAAAGAACTGAAAGATGGTGTTAATCAATTTCAATAAAGGATAGTTATACAAGTACAGTCGTAATTAAAAGTGAATGTCGTGAACAGTGGATGATAACTTTCTCCATTCCTCATAAAGCATAGATACCCATCTATCCTTGTCGTATCCTAGATTGCAACTTGTTGAGGAATGCGGAATAATATTTGTACACTTGAAGTGGTAAGGAGGCATGTTAAGTGTTAACTAATACTAAATGACTGACTAATTGGCTTTATAGACATGTGGTAATTTAATGTCAATTAATTGTAAATCTGATCTTTGCTGACTTTCCTTGTAATTTCAGGCTCGAACTTCACAGTCAAATAAGCTGGAGCTCCATTTCCGGCCAGAAGATCCTTATTCACACCCCGCCTTTGGAGAGCTTAACCATAGAAATAACTTCTTGTTAAAAATATCCAAGTGTAAAGTAAGGGATGTCCAAACTGCTGACAGTAGCTGTGGGATATCGTCTTCAAGGAGTCCTGTTAATTGTGAACAAGAAAATTCAGCTGGTGCTTCAAAAGAAATTGAAACGCAGACAGCTACTAATTTGCAGGAGCATCTCTCGGCTAATATTGTTTCTCACGTTTCTGAAGCTTATCATTTTAATGGTGAGAACTGACTTTTGATGCAGACTACTTCATCTTCTCCAGTTTATCTTTCTGCTCTTCTTTGAATATTAACTTTGTAATTTCTTGTTCCCTTTTCAAAGGAATGGTAGACTATCAGCATGTTCTCGCTGTTCATGCTGACGTTGCAAGAAGAAAAAAGAGACAGTGGGCAGAGGTGGAACCTAAATTTGGTCAGCCATTCTCTCATTATTCCTGCAATCTCAAAATGTGGGAAATGCTCTGTTCTGCTAATTTCTTGATTTTACTGCTTGTAGAGAAGGGAGGCCTTATGGATGTCGATCAGGAGGATTTGATGATTTTACTACCTCCTCTGTTCTCCACAAAAGATATGCCTGATAATATTGTGTAAGTGGCTTGTTATTTTCTTCTGTTGCAATTTTAACTTTTTAGATATTGTATACCTATACACACATTCTTGTTGCACCATAGTGTTAGCAAGCCAGCACGTCTACCCTCTCTGTCTATATCCCTGTCTTTTTGTCTGCTCTCTCTCCCTCTCCCCCTCTCTGTCTGAGTTGCTGTTAGTGGAAAAATTGCTGCTTTCTTCTCTTCCTCTTCTATGCCGTGCTTCAGATGTTATATGGACTTTGTATGGGTATGTATTTTCTGGGGGTGCAAGTATCAGTTGTGGGTGGTACATTCAATTTTTAGCACGATTGTAGTGTAATTTGAGGATTTATATGTATTACGCATAACCAATTAATCGACTTGGAGGCAAATGAAGTGTATGTAACATTAGTTGTCTCACCACAACTGGTTATTTGATGCTGACCACTTTCAATTGTCTAAGTTAAAGCATTCTCTTTATGAGGTATGTTCCTATCAGAAAATTTCAAACATTTTGTAATTTCAGATTAAAACAATGTACAAGTGTGAGCTCGAAAAGAAAACTCGAGGGACGGCACAATTGGGAGGTAATTGTTTTTTGCCTTCATAGAAGAATTCTTTCTTGTTTTCAGTTCTTTATTTTCAGTCTAATGTTTTCTGCATTTTTATTTCAATCTTTTCCATCAAACTAGAACACTGCAAATCTTGTGTCGTGCTGCCTAGGAAAATAGTACATTTCTTATCAAGGAAACTGTCTTCATAGTTCCATGTTTGAGTAATTCTGGACACTGGATTACCTTTGAAGCACTCTCTTATCCCGTGTCTTGAGTCTAATAGGAATATAATTTTTCCTTTTAGTAATATCTAGCTCTAGTTAATAGGTCGTTATTGATACAGAGGAGAAGGATCTAACCTTTTATGGGTCTTGCAACATGCACCAGATCAATAACGACCTATTAACTAGATGCGGGTTGGAGACCGACTTTGGAGATGACATAGTCCTGATTGATGAGACCCGCATCGGAGTGAACGCTAAGCTGGAGGTTTGGAGACCGACTTTGGAGTCTAAAGGGTTCAGGCTGAGTAGGATCAAGACAGAATACTTGGAGTGCAAGTTCAGTAATGAGAGCGACCTTGAGACAGGGGTGGAGGTGAGGCTTGGTACTCGGGTCATTCCAAAGAAAGGAAGTTTCAAGTATCTCAGGTCCATTATCCAAGGTAATAGAGAGATTGATTATGATGTCACACATCGTATTGATGCAAGGTGGATGAAATGGAGGTTTGCTTCTGGAGTATTGTGCGATAAAAAGGTGCCACCAAAACTTAAAGGCAAGTTCTATAGGGTGGTGGTTATATCGACTATGTTGTATAGGGCGGAGTGTTGGCCAGTCAAGACTTTGCACATCCAAAAGGAGAAAGTTGCGGAGATGAGGATTCTGAGATGGATGTGTGGGCATACAAGGAGGGATATGATTAGAAATGATGATATCCGGGACAGAGTGGGAGTGGCCTCGGTGGAGGATAAGATGCAAGAAGCGAGGTTGAGATGGTTCGGGCATGTGCAGATGAGAGACACAAATGCCCCAGCGCGGAGGTGTGAGAGATTGGCTATGGACGGGTTCAGGAGGGGTAGAGGTAGGCCGAAGAAGTATTGGGGAGATGTGATTAGACGGGATATGGCGCAGGTGCACTTTACTGAGGACATGACCTTAGATAGGGGATTGTGGATGACACGTATTAGGGTGAAAGAGTAGTAGGTTGTTGAGCGTAGTCCTAGTTACGCTTACATACTGGTAGTTGTAGTGATATTATTGTAGACCTGCCTAGCCTATCGTACTAATAGGCACAGTATTGCTTTATAGTCCCCTGTCGTTTGATTCCTGTTGCTGTGTGTTCTTTCGTGTACTTTGTTTATCTTATCTATCTGCGTTAGTTATTGCTTCTTTTTTTCTAGAATGCTTTATCATGACTTATCCGCTTTTGTTACCATCATTGTCATACTATTTTAAATTTCTTGTCCAGGTCTGACCGTTTCTCTTGCTTTGCTTGTGTTTATGCTGTGTCTTGAGCCGAATGTCTTTCGGAAACAGCCGCTCTACCTACCAAGGTAGATGTAAGGTCTGCATACACTCTACCCTTTCCAGACCCCACATGGAAGGCTTTTCCCGTTGTGGGATTTCACTGGGTATGTTGTTGTTGTCAGTATATTAGTACGTACCCAATGCAAAATTCAATAAAATGTTACTCCCTCCGAATCAAAAAGAGTGTCCACTTAGCCTTTATTTTTTAAGTAAAAAAGAGTGTCCACTTACCAAATCAAAAAAGAATTAACCTTACTTTTCTAGATTTTCCCTTATTAAGTGTTAGATGACCAGATCCCAATACCTATTTAATTAGTGACATTTTAGTCAAATCACCTATTTTTGCCTAGAAGTTAGTATTTTCTTAAGGGGTGTGCAAATGGCTAAGTGGACACTCTTTCTGATCTGGAGGGAGTAACACTGATTAAAAAAAGCGTAAAAATGGATCTTTGGTACCTGATGCTAAGTGGTGTTTGGGCTAGCTTGTGCGCGTCTTGATTCAATTTTCTGGGTACCTGCTACTTCCCACCAACCCAATTATTAGGTAACTATGCCTACCAAAGCTTAAATAGATGAGAAGATATCACCTATTGTAAGTTTTCATGTGTCAAACATGCCTTTCTAGCCACCACTCAAGTGGAACAGAGCTTTGGTTTTCCACAGAGATTTCCAAGGCCTTTCAGAACTATAATAGTTTGTATCAGACAGAAGATAATAAGCAGAACTGACTGTAAACTTTTTGTTGCTGCTTCTATCCATTACCACTGAATCATCGTATTTCTTATTCCTTGAAAGACTTTTACTGTTTTAAGGATTTCAACCACCCTCTCAATCTCCCAATCATTTAACATTCTTCTAAAAGTGAGATTCCATCCCTGCTGGCTCCATGCATATTCAATTGTAGCTTCAGTTGTTGAGGTCAAACAGAACAAATCTGGATATGAGTATTTCAGAGGACCATATCCTAACCTATTATCACTCCAGAAAGATATTTTCCTGCAATTGCCAATTCGGCAGAGCTCCTTTTGTTTTGCATTCTTCTGATATACCAAGATTTACCTCTTTTGTGCTACAAGTACTTTCTCATGTACTTTATATGCAAGTCCGATTGCTCATGGAACGAAAAAAAAAGATTAACTGGAAACAAGAAAAATTGTCTTGAGAATATACTTGAACTGTATATAAATTTGATACAATAGAAGAAATATAGTTCTTTTCCCATAATGTTTGCAAACCTTGGCTTCTGAAAGCTTCCAAAACTTTATATGGAACTTTACAAATAACATAAGGGTAGTCATTTTCACCTTGTTTTGTCTTTTTATTCTATGTTTTGACTTATTTTTCTTTTAATTGTTTTTTACATCTCTTTCTTATTAGTCTTCATATGTGATGAGGCCATTATGAATTACTTTGTTCTACCTTATGTTATCTTCAATTTCCTTTGTGTTTATAGAGCTGCATGCTTGACATACTCCGTTTTCCTTTATTTGACATACTCCATACATTCTTCGAATACTTATCACACTAATATTTTTACTGATGTATTTTTATTTACCTTTTTCAATGTAGAGGGAAATGGAGCCGAGTCTTGCAATTGATTTTTCTATCAAAGATATCCTTTAGTGTCTGCAATGCATTTCTATGTTCTTTGTTTGTTGTTAGACTCTGGTAATTTCTTCTCCACCTTTCAATTTTTAATGTATCTAGAGAAATCCACTTTTTATGACCTATACAGGGGAGACCTTGAAGCTTGTTCCAACTTTGACTGTCTTTTGGGATGGGAAGAAACAATTTTCTTCGTCAAGAAGACAAGTAGGATTAATGAGGACAAGGTATCCTGAAGTGACAATATATAGAAAACAGAAGCTCGTGAAAGTACCTTCAGATCTCCTTGAAAGTATCTATTAAAGCAGTCCGCTGAAAACTTTTGTTGCCTTAATATTTTTTAAATGCCAAAAAATGCACCATGGGAATTGGGAAGAGTACCTGTCCTCTTTCTGCACAAATTACATCTATAGTGAACGATGTTGTTAAGGATGTTGTAATATTATGTATATCAATTAGGATCAGAAATAATCAATTAGAATGGATTAGTTTCCGTATTTATGTAATCCTTGATTTTCTTTCCTAGTTTAGAACATGTGTGCTTCACTATTAAACACCCAATAACTTGAGCGAATAATGAAGCAGAGTTTCTCTTAATTCTTTCTTCCTTGTCCTATTTTTCACATGATATCGTAGCCTCCGTGAGATAAGTAGTCACTGTGTGCTTACTGGTGAGAGAGATCCTATTGTCATGCACTAGGTTTGAAAACATGAGACAGAGCTAACCATAGCACCAAATCACAAAAAAGAGTACAAATGCTCAAAATGGGGGTTCGTGTTGTTACATTCTTGCTCACTCTCGGCCTTCTTTCTTAACTTCCTCATCTCTTGTTGTCCTCTCTCACTTGCTTTGGAGTCAACGGTCGAAGTGTGAACTTTTAGCCATCTTTAACAAGAGAGTACTTGTTGGTCCTTCCATCATGCTTTGCACTGCTATCATATTGCCAAGGTCGTCATAAAAACAAATGACATGCTTGCATAGGTACAATGTGACACCAACCTCATCACGGTACTTTTCCAATGTTGAAATTGATCATCACAGTCTAGGTCACTCTAAGTTCACCATATTCATTGAGCCATTGTAACCGGTAAGGCGATGGATGCATCTTTGTAGTCAAATTCAACTATTCGACCAAAGAAGTTATCAATGAAATCACCCATGATCTTGCACCGAGCATGGAAGAGGTTATCTCTTTGGCTCTCTTCATCAAGTTTGAAATATGTGTCTCGAAGTGAAAGGGTGGAAAGATTTGCAGACTTGGTAAAATCATGGTGAGATTCATCAACAAATGATAGGTGGGAAGCACTATATCTTAACTCTGCAGCCAGTTATTATACTTCTCATCATCCCTGAGGAGAAGTCTACTGAAGATTATATTATCTTGAAAAAATGGATACTGGACATCATTATTCAACAAAAATGTACATGTAAAAGAATAAAGTCATTCTGCAGCTAGATTGTATTGCAGCTGCTTGGTTTTTTTGCTTAACGTTCATACAGATTCCGAAGCCGGTGGATTGGGAAAAGTACGTTCCACAGGGATCAGATCGTTGGAAATGGCAGAAGGCGGTATGTGAATTGTTTGAAGAGCGTAAAATATGGGCCAAAGAGTCTTTGGCTGAGCGCTTGCGTGATGGGGGTCTGAAATTTCGAGAGAGCATGCTCAAAAGGTAGCATTTACAATTCTTATCAGTCTTCACATCTATTATTCGGATTGAATTATTTAATTATCTCTTGGAAATGAATACTGCTAGTTTGAACTTTTGGTCTATCTCCATAATTATGCAGGCTTCTTTGTGGAGTAGCATATTACTTTTTGAATGGGCCTTTCCGTAGATTCTGGATAAGAAAAGGTTATGATCCTCGGAAGGATCCTGAATCCCGCATGTAAGAAAAAAACAATAATCCTTTGTTGTACTTTTTTTATCTTACTTGTCAAAGAAATGTTTTCCTTGTGGATCTCACTAAGTTATATGTATTCACTATTCACTGATGTGATGCTTTCTGTGTTTTTTCCCTCTTTCACTGATTTATTAGAGGTTGTCTCATATATGTCATCCGAAATGTATCTTTTACTAGCTTGTTCATAGTTCGGTCGTATATCTCGTATCCATAGAACCTTGGAGAAACTGAAATTTTTGCTTAAAGAGATGATATCTGCAGTTGTGAGAGGTTAGGAGAGGGTGACAGAAATCCTATGACTGCACACTTCAGGTTAAGAAAAGATCAGACATACATCTTGAAACTGACCAGATTTAGAAGTGTCATTTGCCCTAGAGATGGAATTTTAGCCACTTTCTCCTTTGTTCCCCTCTCTCATTGTCCCTCATCATTTGTCTTCTTCCTCTGACATAGAGCTTATTCCTCTTCCCCACAAGTGGGATGAAGAGAGAACTTTACATCTCTTAACCTCTCTTCCACCTTGTAAACCTGTTTTATGTAATTTTTTACTCTTTGTTAGGAAACTAAGGAAAGGAAGAGAGAGGGTAGAAAAACGGGGAAAAAGTGAAGTGAAACTTTTTGCTTTCACTTGCTTCTTTTGTGTGTAAAATAAGATGGAGAATAGGTTTCTTCCCCCTTTATAGCTGGCTTCTCCTTTAATATGTGGGTACATACAAGTATCAACTTCGACTTCATTTTATTATATGTTCCTTAAATGAAACAGTTCTCTTCCTTTCGCTAATTACCAAACTTCTAGGAGGCATGAGTAAGGTCTGCCTACACTCTACCCTCCCCAGACCCCACCATGTTGGAATACACTAGGTATGTTGTTGTTGTTGTTGTTGTTCTTGCCAAGAGCCTACTAATTCTTTTCCCCATATCGACATCTTTATTTGCAACAACCAGAGGTATGTGATCCATTTGTATCTTATATGCATTTTTTCTTGATCTAGTGTTGCTTAATGTACTCAGAATTAATTCAAATATGTTATTTATAGTTGTGGTTTCTTTTGAACCCTTCATCATGCTGATGGCTTGCTTCTTGCATTTTGCTTGACAGATACCAAAATATTGATTTTCGAGTGCACCATGAATTACGAAGCTACTGTGAGAGCCGTGTGTCATCTGAGTACTGAATCCATTCCCAACTCTTATCTATTATGTGTTCTTTAGAATTTAAATCTCTCTGTACTCTGTAGGTAAGAATGCTGTAATCTTCATCTCAAATTGAATCTTATCCATCTTTAAGCTTACATTATCTAAAATAGAAAGAAGCTTGCTTGTGTTGCGCAAAGTGCACTTTTGGATTTTTCAGAAATACCTCAAGATATGTCCTACAAGTTATTTTAGTTGTGTTCTGCTGACTAAACTGGAGTAAATGTTAGCGAGCTATAAAGTTCAGTAAATTGACAAATCTTTAACAATTTTTTAGCATATTCAGCTAAAGCTAACAACAAAAACATACCCAGTGTAATCCCACAAGTGGGGTATGAGGAGGGTAGTGTGTACGCAGACCTTACCCCTACCTTGGGAGGTAGAGAGGTTGTTCCCGATAGACTCTGGGCTTGAGGAAAAACATTTTCAAAGCAGATAATGGAAGAGAAGTCACGGCAAAATACTAAAGATAACATGACAAAGCATTCTGAATAAAAGAACAGTAACTACAGGAAAATACTAGATGGTAACATAAATTTATGAATAAGTAGCTACAAGCGTAATACTACGACTACTAGTATGAAAGGACAAGCTAGACAACCCCTAACTACCTACTATCCTTCTACTTGAATCTGTGTCCTCCATAGCCTTCTATCTAAGGTCATGTCCTAAGTAAACTGAAACTGTGTCATGTCCTGTCTAATCACCTCTCTCCAAGACTTCTTCGTCCAACCTCTACCTCTCATGAAACTATCCATAGCAAACATCTCACACCTCCGCACTGAGACATCCGTGCATCTCCTCTTCACATGTCTGAACCATCTCAACCTCGCTTCCCGCATCAGTAAGGCAAACAAAAACGGACTAAGAGTTGATCCCTGGTGTACCCGTATCAAAACTGGAAAGTGTTTCCAGTCTCCTCCATCTGTTTTTACCCGGATATTGGCTCCATCGTACATGTCCTTAATCGCCCTAGTATACGCCATAGGTACACCTTTAGCCTCCAATCATCTCCATAGAACCTCCCCGGGACGTTGTCGTGTGCCTTTTCTAAGTCGATGAACACTATTTTTAAGTCTCTTCCTTCCCTATACTACTCCACCAGTCTCCTTACTAAATGTATTACTTCTGTAGTTGAACGATCTGACATGAATCTGAACAGGTTCTCAAAAATAGACACGCACCTCGTTACCCTCATCTCCACTACCCTCTCTTAAACTTTCATAGTGTGGATTAGCAGTTTGATACCCCTATAGTTGTTGCACATCTGGATGTCACCCTTGTTCTTGTACAAAAATCATCGTATTTCACCTCCATTCATTAGGCATTTTGTCCGTCTTAAAAACGACATTAAACAACCTAGTCAGTCCAAATCTGCCTTGCCTGCGTTCTTCTAAAATTCCACCAGGATCTCATCTGGCCCGGTCGCTCTTCCCTGCGCATCCTTCGAGTAGAACGCTTAACCTTTTCAACCTTTATACACCTATAATACCCAAAATCGCGACACCTCTCAGAGTTCTCCAACTCTCTTAGCACAATGTCTCTGTCCTCCTCTTTATTATCATGAGTTTATGAAAGTATGACTGTCATCTCCGTCTAATGAGTGTGTCATCCACCAGTATTTTGCCGTCCTTGTCGTTGACATACTTCACTTGGTCCAGGTCTCGGGCTCTCCTCTCACTCGCCTTGGCTAGCCTGTACAACTTCTTATCCATGCCTTTGTCTTCTAGTTCCGCATACAAGTGTTCAAATGCTGCCGTTTTTGCCGCCCGTCACCGCTAACTTTTCCTCCTTTCTCGCCATCTTATACCTTTCCCTATTCGTCCATTTTTCCTCTTCGTCCCTACTTTCCACCAACTTCGCATCCGCCACATTCTTTAATTCAGCTAAAGCTAACATGAAAAAAAAATCATGTGGCTGGCCGTACGGTGTATTTAGAATTGCAATCATTTCCCGTCTCTCATGATCTAGGAATCCTTATGAGGAGAGAGTCTTATGTTTAGAGATTGTGCTGTAAAAGAGCCATTCCTTTGATTATGCAGTTATGGCCCCATCGAGTTTTAGAGTGTCTGAATTACATTCAAATAATAATGGTTAGTAAGAGAGTGTTATTACACTCAAAATCAGCCCAGACTTTACTTCTCACTCAAAATCAAATAAGCCTTGATATCAATCTTTAATTTCAGTCTCCTTCATGCTGAAATTGTATGCTATTTGTAATGATGATGATGATTGTCCAATTTCTTTTAGCTTTGGGTGAAGGTTAGTAATTTAATTCCTTAGTGAGTATTTCTAGATTTAATAGATAATAGTTATCAATAATAGCTTTAGATATAATGTAACTTTGAATGCATATTTTGTTACACTTTGACACCAAAGCTAAATGTATTTATCCAGAAGAATGATCTCATCTTCATGCGATGGGTCTGGCAGACACCATCAAAGATAAAAATCAGCCATCAAATCAAGATTGTGCCAAGGCAATGATATTCCTGCCATCATCTTGATGAGAAATTAAAACATCCTCTTATGCTGTGAAATAATATAAAAGATCGATATGACCACCTGAATCCCAGTAACAAAAATGTTAACCTTGGGGGCTTATTCCTTACTAACCTTTAAGGATCGTAGGGATAAGGAGTTATTGAGAACAAGCACTTTCCTATTGAACTCAAGTGCTTTGGAAATGGCAATTTAGATTAGCTTTGTTAAAGTTTGTAATCATCTCATTTAAATGCTTATGTTGACAGAGATAGCAAACTTTTATTTACTTATGTCTTCAACACGCTATGTACGAGCGTGGATTTTTTTTGATGAGCCAAGCACACAATTTTATTTTTATAATTGGGGGCGTTGAGACTTGAACCCAAAATTTCTGCCCACTCTGATACAATATAAAGATATGGACCTTGGGCCTAATTCAACTCCAAAAGTTAATTCATGAAATGAAGATTACCCAAGGCCATATAAGGAGACCAATTTAACATCAACCAATGTGCAACTTAACAAAGCTGTGACCTTTTTTTTCTATAACCGTGGTGTTCGGACCAGCTTGCGTGCACCTCGACTAATTTCATGGGGTATCTACTACCTCCCACCAGCACATGCACCGGGTAACTCTGTCCACCAAGGCTTGGACAGACAGGAAGAAATCACCTAGTGTTTTTTGCTTCCGGGGATTTGAACCTGAGACTTCCAACCCACTTCATTGATCACTAGGCCACACCCTTGGGAGCAACAAGTTTAACAACTCTTTTATGTGTATTGATAGAATTCAATAGACAGAATGAATAAAGGTAGTTTCTAACTTCTTTGCTGCAGGGTTTCTTGTTCTCATACGTTTTGCTTTGCTATTCATGTTGTTTAACTGGGATATAATTAAATTTAGTCTGGCATCCAGCTGAACTAGCTAATATGATCTTACGTAAACCCTATTTGATTTGGTCTTAGTGGATAATGATAGCTAACTGATTGGCTCTTTTATGCCGTATCTTCTTTTTTCTACAGATTGCAACATAGATGGGATGATATATGTGCCTTCCGTGTTTTTCCATATAAATGTCAGTTATCATTGCAGCTTTGTGAACTCAAGGATGACTACATTCAACAAGAAATCAGAAAACCTTCAAACGAAGAAACATGCGATGTATGTTATTTTTGAATAAAAAATTGCTTCTCAATGAGGATATCACCTATATATTTTCTCCAGTTTGTTAAATGTATGTTTGCTACTGTATGCTATACTTGTTGATGCATGGATGTTTGTGGTGCTCATGATGCCCTTGCTTTCTTCAAATCGGAAACACCATGAGCTTTTAGTTGTTGAATATGATTGAAGTTTATGTCGTCTACTATGACAATGGAAGTATGTAACTTCCTACAGTAAACATAGTAAATTCATGTCTACTATTTGTGTGGGATAATAAATCTATGACGGTGGAAAACTAACAAAGTATGAACTAGTTTCTTAATAAATGGATTAGTAGTTCCATAGTTTCTTAGTTTCTTACTTAGGGACCAAGCACTGTGATGCTTCAGCTATTCACTTGTTATCTCCATAATTATGGTCGTTTTGGAAAGGAAGGACAATGCTGTAGTTAGAGTCCCATATTAGTTAGGGTATAATTGCAGTATTTTTCTTAAAACCATGACTTTTTTATACATGGATACCACGTTAAGAAAATGAATGTTGGACCCAACTTAAGACTTAACCCCAAAAGGTACCCTTTCTAAAAGAAAATTAAGTTTGCTACTTTGCCCATGAAAAAGAATCAAGCCCATATGTGAGGAGACATTTTGAAAATATAATTTAAGTAAATAAAGGTGTTCTGTTAGATGAGTTGGTCACACACTTCAACATGATATTAAAGCTAGACACGTCCCAATGTTGTGTTATGTGATGGTGACCCCGTATGGTGTTATCCACGTTTCAGTTGTGCAACTCTAGTGTGCTAGGGTGTTAGAGTTCCAAATAGGTTAAGGGTATAAACTGTATTCTCTTTATATGATCTTTTACAATCCTCAGTTACGAGCTAGCATTGCAGGTTGAGTTAGGTCCTATGGCCATTTTCTTACCATGGTATCATAGTAGACAGAAGTCCGGGTTCAAGTCTCTTCAAGATAGGGTTTAGTTAGCTAACTTATGAGCTACCGTATCCGAGCACAAATTCGGGTCATGTGGCGCACGTGAAGGCATGGGTTGCTTGCCTACTAAATTGGGGTGAAGTGTGTGAGGTTGAGCTCACTATCGAAATCATAATGTCGTGTTACTCAGTGGTAGGTATCATTAGTTATCCATACTTCAGATGTCCAGTTTTGACGTGTGACAGGAAGGGGAGAAATGGGATGGGGAGAAATGGGATGGAGAGTTAGAGTCCTACATTGATTGAGGGTATGAGTTGTAATCTCTTTATATGATCTTGAGAAATCCTCACCTCTTGAGCTAACTTTTTGAGTTTGGTTAGAGCTGTGGACTGTGATCCATTCTCTCAAGTCTGAACAACTTTCATGTATCAAATTTCCTGGTCGCCTTTCCCTGCGGAAGTTAGAAAAGACTTTTGCGATTCATCTGTGTCAATTACTGATTGACTGAGTCGAGAAATGAAAATGTGTGAACTATCTTTGAAATATTAACATATTTGCCCGCGCTGCACTCACACGCGTATTGTAAAGTCATATTTCTTTTCAATAGACCTCTTGTGCTGAAAGATACTTAAATCCATTGACATGAAAATCTTAAGAAATAGAAGTCTATCTGGTGTAAGAGAGAAGCAAACGGATTTGTCCACTAGAGACTGATTGTTTAACCTTTTTTTTAGCTGTGCTTAGATTCATGTTACCTCTTGATATTCCCCTACTTCTTTTACCTTGTGGTTTTGTACTTTATTTCTTTATTTTGGTTATCAGATTGGATGTATTGCTATGAACCTCTTTAATTATATCCAACATGCTCTGCCTGGTGCCGTATTCCTTATAATGTGTATGAGACAATTGAATTTTTTGCTTCCTGGGGGTTGGGTGTTGTCCTATAGTAAATCACTTCTTTTGTACATGAAAATTCCGATTTTCTTGAATGTTGTTATCTTTGTGTATTCTGACAAATAGAATTTACCAACAATACTTATCTTCTGATTATTTAATTTGCAGAGTACAACAGGATGGTTCTCCGCTCATACTCTTGATTGCTTGAGACGCTGTATTGATGTGAGATTTATGTCAGTATGCTCTCATCCCCGTGCTGAGTCTTTACTAAACTCTGTGTCCACCCGCTTCGAAAAGTCAAAGAGGATTCAAACTTATGCGAAAGTTGCAAGACCTGAAGAGCAAGAAAAAGTCAATAAAGGTTTAAAGCAGTTGGTGTTATTTGTAGTCTAATATGAATCTTAATTTCTGACATAATTATCTATCGTGAAACTTAGATGTTAATGTAATTAACTGTAGTATTTTCTAAAACTCTCAAAAACTCTCAAAACTGCAAATATTAAAGCTAAAATTATTCCTACAGCTGATTTGCTCTCTGGAGTACTTTCAGACTTCTGGATTTTACCTTAACTTTGATATATTTTATCTTCCAACTAGTTGTCATTGTAGTAACGTCAGAGCCTAAGTATTTTCTCTTAATAAATTCCTTGAAATGTCAGAAGCGGAAAACAATGAAGTCGATGAACAAGCAGAAATCCATGAAGTTGATGAACCTGATGATTTAGAAGATTATGAAGATGAGTTTGAGGATGATAATGTTGAAGAGGAGATGGATGCATATGAATCTCTTGACCTCGTAAGTTCATATTTATATATGGGATACATTCACAAGAAATTTATAATAAGCATTCCTCATTGTAAAGTCACGTGATGCATTGTCTTCTTAGGCTGGCCAGGAAGGGGATGTCTCTCTAAATGACGATCCACGTATCCTTGGAATAAAGCCATTTTAGTCAGATGTATTATGTCATTCTTCTCTTATGTTTACATGCTGATGCATGAAACTTTCCGGGATTTATCCTTAATAATTGTTGTTTCGTTTCTCCCACAACCTGGCAAAAGAAGCAGTAAAGCAATTAACAAAAAAAGAACTAGAGGGTAGAATGCTGTAACACGGATGTCTAGTGTATGTGTATTATTTGGATGAAATGTTGTAGTCTTAAAAAGATTTAACTGACTATTTGCAATTGTTTATATGATATCAAACATAAAGGTAGATGGGAGTAGCCTGTTTCTATTGGAATCCTTTGCAACCTGTCCAGTCGATCATTTCTTGTTTTCCTTCATAAATAACTGTGGTGTTTCGAGGAACTGGCACACCTCCAATTAATCTACTACCTCTCACCAGCAAAGGTGTTGGGCAAAGTCTTAGGCAGATGGGAAGATTTCACTTAATGACATCTATGTTATTCAAACCGCGGTTAAGATTATCACTTTAGCTCTTGACTGTTTGACCATCCCTTTGAGGCCTAGTCTAGTAGAGTCCTGGTCTCTTGACTGTTTGACCATCCCTTTGAGGCCTAGTCTAGTAGAGTCCTGGTTTAAAGCCTAGTTCTGGCAAGACAAGAAGAAAGTGGGGAAAGAATGGTGTGTTGTAAAGTGATGATTCCTTTTTGTGATAAAAGAGAAGGTTCACTTTGAGTCATAAATAAGGACATTCGTCTTCAGAGGCGGATGCACAACGCATCGGGTTCATCTGAACCCAGTACTTTCGAAGCGTAGTATCAATTTGTGTAAAAACTCACACAAATTGCAACGAATGGTTGATATGAACCCATCCTTTAAAAATATAATGGGTTCAATGATAAGAACCTTAAAAGGTTGAACCCATAAAACTTAAATCCCGGATCCGCCTCTTTCTATCTTTGTGCATTGGAATGAAGATGGAAATGGCATGGAGTGATCAATAGATTACATTTGATGCTCAAGTACCTTCAAGGTCTAATTTTGTGGTTTAGAGCAATACTCTCCTTTTCCTTTCTAGGGTCTTCTAGTGATCAACTTCTGGTTTTTAAACCTTTGGCATTGTGTGCCAAGGATTTTGTTGGCAATTTAAGTTTCCTATATGCTACCCCAGATACAAATCACGACAACATTTCAAGAGATTTCTTGCAAGAGCTCTTTGGCAATTTTCCATTCAGTACAGCGGGGGTGGATGAAGTGCAAGATGATCAGAGTGTTGGAGAATATGAGATATATGACCAATACAACGATGCTTGTTATTCCGAAGATGAAGACTACTAAGACGTCTTGTGAGTGTTCTTTTCTCTCTTTTGCAAATCATATACTTCCCCACTTTGGTTCATATAGCAGTTTTCCATCACTTTCATGCATAATCTTTTCTGTGCTAAATCGTTGTGGGTGTTTTACATCTTAAGTCATAAGAAAGTATTTTTCTGGTGCAGGTGGTTTCGTTTTGTTCTGATCTTGAATAGTTATACTTTTCCTTTTTTCCTTAGATTAATCTCAGTGAAGAGTATATTTGGTATGGCTACTAACTCCCTCCTATGGTTTTGAATAACTTTTGGGGTTATTATTGTAGGCTAATAATTGATAGAGTGAAGAACTGATGCTGCAGAAAAGCTCAACTTAACAGGGAAAATCTCTCAATGTGCATAATTGCTGCTCCTTTTTGTTTGTCTTAGCTGACTGATAAGCTGGCCAAATGCTGAAGACGTGAAGAAAAAACATGATGTATCATAGGGAAAATATACAAGTTATCCTCGAATCTTGTTCTGAAAAATCACTTGCACATTTAAACTTTACGGCCATCCTCTTACTCGCTATTCTTGTTTGAACTGATATTAAGATCCCCCCCACCCTAAGCTCTGCCTCATGGCGAAGGCAGTGAACTCACCTCCACTTAAGAGCGTGAAGCCCGCATAGAACGCGTTAAAAGAATATTTGGTTTAGAAGCTAACATATGCCAACATAGTACAAGTGGAATATTTGTTTCATAAGGTATTTTCAATATAATGGACTTGAATCACTCAGAATCCATATTGTTTCTCAAATATATTTGCTGTTTGAATTTTATTCCTTTTGATTGACATAAAGGCTGGTAACTGGTAATGGATGGCTTTTTGGGAAATTAATGGATTTCTATAACAAACGAAGGAAGCTGTGATGGGTGGTTTTGAATTTGTGAAAATGGAGAAATAACATAGAGAAAGATAAAGAGGATAGATGAGAGAAGGTAGGGGAGGGAGGTAAAGGAATGCCTGCAATATTTAAGTGTATAAATAATTTTTGAGATTTTTACACGACCAATCACTTGTCTAAGGGGTCGTTTGGTAGAGTGTATTAGAGAAAATAATGCATGTATTAGCTTTATGTATTACTAAGATCTTATTTGGTACACTTTTTCATCCTATGTACATTAGTTATACATCCTATTTGATATTATCCTATGCATAACTAATATATAGCAAACCATGTTATTAGCAATGCAATGGGTTTTAATGCATGCATTAGCATGGATAAAGACACAATTGCTCATGAAGTTCCTCACATAGTATAATATGGATGGTATTTTTGTAAAGAACCAATTATTTTTAGAAATTATGAAATGCATATTATTTTTAATACACCAAATCAAACGGTGGGTAACAAATAATTTCTGCATAACTAATGTCAGCATTACTAGTACACTCTATTCAGCATTATTCTTATACACTACCATACACTACCAAACGGCCCCTTAGTATTCTCATAAATAAGAGTATTTTTTGTTTATTCCAAAAATGACACTTTATTTACCATTTTAGCATATTCTAATATCATTTATGGTTATGAAAGACCACTAGATAAGGATTAATTTACATCCTAATTAATACATGGAGTATCATTTTCTCTTGTAAATAATTTTTAACTTTGCCAGAACCTCCAGCTCATAATTTTCAACCCCATATTGTTCCTATCTCTCTCCATCTCTATCTCCATCCACGTGTCACCTCAATTTGTGAAATTAAGAATATGCTAAGAATTGTAATTACATGGATTAATGTTTTATTTTTTTTGTATTATTATGCAATTAAATGTTGACGTTAGCCAATTTTGTTGGTTTTGACAGGGTAAAGATTGTGAAATAGGAAACTAAATCAAATAGGAGTAACAAAGTTGTCTTAGTATGCTGGTACTTGCATCCAAAGTTTAGAGAAGATAAAATAATAATGAACGGGAAAGCATCCGACATGAAGGGCGACTTCTCATCGACTTTGATCTTGTTTATGATTAAGAAAACATTTGCTCTAAATAAAACTTTTGAAGTGACCAATAAGGGTTGTGGTGGCATGGTTGATATCCTTAACTAGATGTTTCGGGCTTAAGTCCTCCTGGGTATGGAGTATTCACTTTTGTTAGAGAGTGTTTTACCCTCAATGTGTGACTTTTCGACACGAATCTGGATTTAGTTAGGTCCAATGCGAGTTTCGGACACAGGATGAGAAATTAAAAAAACTTTTAAAGTGATTTTTATTAAGGACCACTTTTAGGCTTAAAGCATCAATGATCAATATTCAAATTGAGATTAACAAATGTCCAAGTTTCCTGCTTTTGCTGGAGAATCTTGCTAAACAACTCTCAAGGCAAATCGAAGCAAAGAAAAAGGATGCTTCTCAACTCCACTAACGGTTGAGTATGAAGGGACGTGCCTTGCGTTATTTGTGTAAGTTGTTTATGTTATTTGGAATTTTCATTTTAAATATATAATAAATAGTTATCATGGTTCATTTTTATTTAGAATGCGCTATCACGGCGTATTCGATATAGTTATCAGCATGTTCATACTGCTTTAATTTCTTATCTGAATCTGACCGTTTCTCTTGCTTTGCCTTGTGAATATGCTTTGTCTTGAGCCGGGAGTCTCCCGAAAACGGCCGCTCTACCTATCAAGGTAGAGGTAAGGTCTGCGCACACTCTACCCTTCTCAGACCCCACGTTGTGGGATTTCACTGGGTATGTTGTTGTTGTTGTTGTGATATACATATATTGAAGGAATAGATCTTGGGCCTAACTCAATACCAAAAGCTAGCTTGTAGGGTGAGGATTGTCCAAGCCCATATTAGGAGTCCATGTACCCATTCTATTTTCGATGTGGGACTCTTAACACTCCCCGCACGCCCAAACCTCCTTTAACTGGAGCATGAACAATATAATTTGGGGACCCAACATTGGTAAACATAGAATTGAAATGAGTCTGACTATGATACCATGAAGGAATAGATCTTGGGCCTAACTCTACCCCAAAAGCTAGTTTGTAGGGTGAGGATTGTCTAAGTCCATATAAGAAGTCCATGTTCTCATTCCATTTCCGATGTGGGACTCTTAACAGATATATATTACTGCTACTACTTACTACTATATTGTCAACTTAATAGTTATATAACATGATTATTAAGGGGTCGTTTGGTAGAGTGTATTAAAGAAAATAATACATGTATTAACTT
Source organism: Anisodus acutangulus (assembly GCA_029783415.1). Classification (NCBI taxonomy): domain Eukaryota; kingdom Viridiplantae; phylum Streptophyta; class Magnoliopsida; order Solanales; family Solanaceae; genus Anisodus; species Anisodus acutangulus. Next base: position 8,501,954 of record CM056511.1, read on the forward strand.
TTGTGTATTAATAATACCTTGTTTGGTACATTTTTTCATCATATACACCCTATTTGGTATTATGTTATACATAAATAATACCTAGCAAATCATGGTATTAGCAATGCAATAGGTTTTAACGCATGCATTAACATGGTTAAAGACAGATTTGCCCATGAAGTCCCTCAAAAAGTATATAATTTAGGTTATTTTTGTAAACTAATTATTTTTAGAAATTATGTAATCCATGTTATTTCTAATACACCAAATCGTGGATAGAAAATAATTTCTGCATAACTAATGTCAGCATTACTAATTTCACTATTACTAATACACCATATTCAGCATTATTTTTATACACTCTACCAAACGATCCATAAGAAGTTTCCGTTCAATTTTTGTTTGTGTTTTATAAGGTAGAACTTCGATCGGTTACAAAATTTAGTGTGAACCCGTCTTTTATGAGCAGATAGCACACGTGCTTATTATTATTATTTGTTTTTGGCAATTAAAAGAAATTTTATTAATTACCATGAACATTACAAAGCATTGGGGTACAATCGTTCCAGACTCAACCCCAACTCAATTAAATCCTACAGACCAAGGGAACAAAAGACCAACAAAACAGAATTTCAGCATTTTCTAGGGACGGGAGGGTCGGGACGCGGGCTCCGGCAGGGCCAGGCCGAGATTGGCGGGACGGGAAGAGGTCTCGCCCGTCCCACGTCCCGCCGGAAGGGGGACCGGGATTTGGGGGTACGGGTTGGGTCGGGATTTTGTTTTTCTTTTGCCACTTAATTTTAAAAAATAATATATGTAAACACTTTAATAATTGAACAAGATAGTGTAATAAAAACATTCCAAGGTTGTTTTTGTGCCTCTTATATTATTTAATAGAAATATGATTTTCTTGTAATACAATTTCAAAATTGCAACTTTGTGGTGGAGGGATCAGTCCAACCGCAGTCATTTCGGTCTGTGTCAAGGTCGAAGGCTTTAATGGAGGTCGGCCAGCTTATAGCTTCTTCACCTCGATAAGATTTTCAAAAGACAGTGGAAACAACAAACTCACTGTCAAAGCGAAAAGTAGATGGAAGCATGTCGCATACTCTAGGGTCAGCAGCGGCCTAAACTTCAGAAGACTCACTGACGCCTGTGGTTTCATCGGAAACCGATGGTGGAGAAGTTGTCGGATAAGATTGTATGGAGGATTTGAGAAATCCGTCAGAAAGTAAAAATTTTGAAAGGAAAAGGGAAGGAGTTTTATAGGGGAGGTTGTCATCATTGCGAAACGCTTCGATTCATGAACCGAAGTGACGGTTCAATTAGAGAGTGACATGTGTCAGAAGTCACAGAGTGATAAAACGTGAGTCAGATTTTGGAGAATTTGTAGCATTTCATTTTCCCGCCTATTTCTGAGTAATTTGAAAAGAAGTTTGCGAAAGAAGACACCGAAGAAATTATTTACACTTCCCATCACTTCGGTAAACTTTGATCCGGAAAGTGTACTCAAATTTACCTTTGAGTGCTCTTAGTCCAAAAACTAAGCTAATTAAACATCTCGTGCATACTATTTCGGTGGAAGTTTTTAAACTCTATATTTTAAACAAAACTTTGAGTTTTTGAATATGTGAAAAAAGACAATTACTTTGCGAATTTTAAACCTTAAACAGTTTTATCATTTTATAAGTATGTTATAGAACCCGTAGGTAAACCGTATTCTACTGATCCTTAATACCGAGCTGTTAATACCTTTTTCGGGAGATCGCCAAAACTCTTACCTTGACTATGGTTTAGATAGGATTTTTCAAACTCTTGAATAAACCCTTTCACATTGGTTTTCCTAATTTATCTATAAATTAGGTGGCGACTCTAAACACATTATCTAATTTGGATCATCATCCAAATTCTTAGTAGCTTTGTGTACGCTAACCCATATAAAAAGCGAACCGTAACATATGAAGACTTCGCTGGGGATAAACGTAGGTTCTAACCATAAGGGTTCCAATACAACATGTTTTTTCAAAATGATATAAATTACTTATGTGTTTAAATACCGCAATTATAACTGTCATTCATGCATTCATCTTCCGCCAAATGGCATGCACACACACTTGTATCTGTCCACAAAGGTGATTATACAGATTCACAGTCACACTTGCATCTTCCGCCAAACCAAAAACATTTCTTTGGAACACATTGAAGACGGAGTTGGTACACGATCGTTCCAACAGTCGACAATGGTTCACCCGGGTTGTCCGCTCTGGTTCCCTATGTCATTTGCTAAACCACTATAGTAAAATTAGGATAGAGCGAAACCAAATCTCTTATACTAGCGCATACTAAATTAGATAGGTTGGGGTATCTCAGAACTACCTGGACCTGACAGGTTGACTCCCTCGTGTCCTAACGGTCTTCGACCCGAAGGCACTGCATCCAACTACTTGTAATGTGGAATCATTATGTGCCATATGTGATGAACCATTGTTCCTTAAGGGGAAAAATAATTGTGTTATGTTTCGTAAATGGATCCCAATTTGAAATTCGATATGTTATAGAAGCACCGAAAATGTTGAAAGTTTGGTGGGCATGGATGAGTACCGAACATAAGAAAGAAGTAACGAACTGTCTAGGACACCTCTCTTCTCTCATGACCATGAAAGGCAACCCAGACATCCTAGAAGTCCTTACTAGGTATTGGGATAACAAAAGAATGATCTTTAGGTTTAGAGACTTTGAGTTAACCTCGACCTTTGAAGAAATTCGAGACTGCATAGACAACGTAGGAACCTGTTTGAGGAGGATAAAGAAACCCGACCACAACCTTCTGATATCTCACAAGCCTACTCCCGACAAAATCCTTAAGATGTTGTCCTTAGCTAGCGCCAATTGGATATTTGGCCTAACCGTAGATTTTAGGGATCTCTACACCCGATTTGGATCCACCCAGGGCTACATAGACCATTCGGTAGAATACCACTCATTCGCCGCTTGGGAAGCTACCCGACTGTTAGCCTTCGCTATATGTGTTTTAGGGACCATGGTATTTCTCGAAGACCGTAACCGAGCCATAGATATTCGGGTCATCTTTGTCACTCATGTTAACTTTAATGGAATAACCAACAACGGAAATGCAAAATACTATGACCTAGTCCCAATCATCCTAGCCGACATCTATCGAGCTTTAGGACAATATCGAAACCTACATGGGTATTTCCAATGGTGTAACCTCCTAGTACAATGGTGGATCATGAAACACCTCCACAAAACCGAGGCTCCATCATACCGAGACTAGGGATGGCAACGGATCGGATCTGGACCGGATCCTACTAGATCCAGATCCAAATCCATTTTTCATACCTGGATCCAGATCCAGATACAGATCCATCGGGTCCATAAAAATCAAATCCAAATTCGGATCCATAGGATCCACCGGGTCCACGGATCGGATCTGGATCCACATGTAAAAAAATTTGCCTTGCTAAGAATGTAACCTTGCTAAGAATTTTTTTTTGAACTGACAAACGATTTTTACTTAACTAACAATTTACTGTGTTTCAATTTTGAAATGTTCATATGAGATATTTTGTTCGTTGTCTCATTTTGATTGTGAGCTATTAATTGAAAATGTTGGACAATGACAATAGTTGTGGAAAATGATGACTAGTATTTTCACAATGCAGAACTTGCATGTGCTTGGAATCTTCACAAATGAAGTGAATATAATTTTAAATACTTTTCTATGGAGATGTTAGTCATTCACTAATATAACATTGATTTTATTATCGAAGTTACCTATTTATTTTTGGGTTTTTTAGTTAACGCGGGGATAAATTAAACTTGTTTTGAGAATTAAACTTGCAAAGATGTGCTTAGTAATTTTAAGAAAATACTTATAAAATTACATTCTAGGTTATGAATATATTTAATAAAAAATGGATCCATAGGTCGGATCTGGACCGGATATGGATCTCAAATACAAGATCCAAATCCAGATCCGATCCGTCAGAAATGGATTCGGGTCCGATCCGAATCCGTCGGGTCCAAATTTTGAAGATCCATTTCCTATAAAACGGATCTGGATCCACCGGGTCCAGGATCCATTGCCATCTCTAACCGAGACCCTTCTCGTAGAGAGTATGACCTTCTAGTCACTTAGCCACATTTCATAACCCAATCTAAAGAGATGTGGCCTTTCATCTTTTCTAGGATCTGAGAGGATAGCATCCAATAGAGACTTCTCAATTTCTACTCTAAGACCATATCCATACGCAACGTGGGCAAAATTATTTAAAGTTCATGCATACTCGCATCAAGTCTTTCACCACATCATCCCCACGGATACAGGTAAGGAGAAGATGCCTACCGCCAATGATGACCCTATGTTATGGACGATTCTTGATGCTATCATACTCCAGTGAATATATTTCACTATCTCTACGGACCTTTTGCTGACGATTATTGAACCCGACGCCATGGCGATGGATACTTGGAATAGGGTGCGTGATATATTCCAAGATAATAAACATTTTCATGTCATCACTCTTGAGAAGGAATTCTCACATGTCACTATGGAGGATTTTCCAAATGTATCAGTTTATAGTAAAAGGTTGAAGGAATTGGCGGATCAACTCAAGAACGTTGGTGCGTCCGTCACGAATGATCGTCTTGTTCTTCAGATGGTTGCCAGCCTATCCAAGTCCTATAATGGTGTCGGGACTCATCTTCGTCAAAGTAGACCTCTTCCACCGTTTTATCAACCCCGGTCTATGCTCACCCTTGAAGAGGTAGGGTTGGCTAAAAAGGTCGCAACTGGAGAAACTTTCGCCATGATGGTGGCCTCCCCACAAAATTCCTACTCTCCGTCATCTTCGGCTAATTCCACTCCAAATTGGAACAACAGGGGTGGAAATGGGGTAAAAATCGAAAGTTCAACAGAAAGGCGGCGGTCGAGTAAAGCGCAAAGAGCGCGCGGCAAGAGTGGTCCTGGGTGGCACCACAGAGGCAACCGCAGCCTAGTGGTCGTGGCAATGGCCTGGTAATCGGGCCAACAGCTGCCGCCGCCGTGGCCCAAGAAGGCCCAACTAGCCCAATTACCCCTTTCCAGTTCCAACAGTCTACCCAGTGAATTGGGCCAACCAGCAGAGGCCCAATTCACAACAATTTTAATCCAATCTGTCGGTTGTTGGGTCTTGTTAGTAGGCCTTCACGATTGTGGGCCCAACAGCAGTTCCGACACCCACAGATATCGAGGCCACGATGCATAACTTAGATTAAATCCTTTGGACACAAATTGGTACATGGACACCGGAGCCACTTCTCATATGACGTCTGCGCAAGGTAATCTCCCGTCTTTGTCGCGACCCAAATCGGAGGGCCGTGACGGGCACCCGGATCCTACCTGACGGGCACCACAAATACATTCCACCCTTAATCATATTTAAACATGGATTGAGCCATGATAGATATATAAGGTTTCAACCCAAAAGTCCCAACTTATCCATTTATATTTAAAGACCGACAAGGCCTTACATGACAACTAACCACATGACACCTATCTACAAGCCTCTAAAGAGTAAAACATACCACGACCAGATCGCAACTCCGAAACGAATAGAGTGCTCCAAATACCAGCTGAACCAGCAACCTACTAGGGTGAACTGTCACTCTCTCAATATGAACCCGCGGGCATAAAATGCAGCGTCCCCGACAAAATGGACGTCAGTACGACTGATGTACTGAGTATGTCAGGCATAAGAAATAACATAACAAAGATATATCATAGTCTGAAACAGAAATAACTGAACATTAGTAAATGCCTCCGAGGGCCCTAATACATATGCCTAAATGTTATGCACACTGCAGTTTCCATATACATCAGCCTCATCAGGCATCTTCCTTACCATAACAGTCTTTGTGGGCATCATACCATATAATGATTAATGAATGTATGTATGATACAAATGCGGTATACTAATGTCCATACAGGAATCCTCCCATAACCGCCTCTGTGGGCATCAGGTTATATCGCCACACAAGGGCATCACATCATCACATCATATTGGCCTCTTTGGGCTCTTTTTGTGAGTCTGTACCAGTTGCAGGTGGTGTGCGTATATAACGCCTTTTTCCCTTTCCCCAATTCCCATATATATATATATATATATATATATATATATATATATATATATATATATATAATATTTATCATATAGTAATGTGCATACCACAAGTGGTCCAGGATAACGTATGAATGCAATGCAAATAATGCATGAATAATATTAAAACATCTGGAGTGACATAATATCCTTTACACCTCTAGTTAATATTGGGAACATCAACATCTTTTCCAGTGTGCCTTATTAAGGTCTTAGAAACATACTTGGACATTCTTTCAACATAGGAGTCAATGACTTGATCATTCCTAACTACTAAGAGTAGAGTAATTTATGTAGCAACACGATGGTTACGTTTCGCATATAGAATTATGCCAAAAGAAAGAAAGAGTCTTGCATACCTTGTTGTCGAAATTATCTAAGTTCCGCGGATCCTTGTAAGATCTATGAATGACTATCTACATCACACGGATGATTTAAATCATAATCGAATCAATATACAAGAAACATATTCATTGAGACATTCTAACAAACACCATGTATGCGTAGAACATATATTCCTTCTATATCGAACCCTATGCATGTAGCGAAACACCCAACCCTCTTAATCCTTCTTTTTACTGCTACAATATCCAAAACAGTACAACAATTTCACATGCAACCTCTAATTTCATACAAACAGTCCCGTTAACACCCCATTAACTTAACATTTTCAATAATCGTCTTAGAACTAGTAAGAATCAGGTTCTGCGATTCGTATAATCCAAAGGATAAGAAGAATTACCCCATTTAGAAGCTGGGACGAGAATTGTCGTACGACCTTTCACCCAAACTCGACTCCGACAAGTAGAACACAACCCCCAAATAATCGACTCCCAGAACTCTTTCAGAAACTCGGGGTCTCTCGCTTGACTTCGGAGTGTGCAGGCTTGTTTAAGGACTCGATTTTGCTGGAATCAAGGTCCAAAACACCATGAATTTCCCCCTTTTTTGTTGTGCGAAAGCTTACGAAAATTCCCCCAATTTGGTCAGGAATTTCAGAAGGTTACCAGTTGAGAATTTACTCTCTCTACTTGAAGTGTAGACATTCTTTCTCTAAGAAGAGTTTTCTACAACATTTTAAGGAGATGAAGTTCTTTAGTAGAAGAGAAAGCTAAAGGTCTGGAGACCTGTAAAGCTTCTAGTATTGCCACCGATCGTTACTCAAGCTTAGTCAGTGCGGTGGTAAAATATAGTGCCACAGGTCATAACCCACTAAGTGTTGTCCCCTGGTTATAATTAATTAATCTCATGATTAATCAATTATACACACAATTAAATTCTCGATCTCAAATAACTTAAATCCTGACGACCTATAAAAATCCTTTTATACTCGATGTCATAATTCTTGTAATATGACACTAGTCCATAACCTCTTTGGGGATATATAATTATTATTATTAATCCCCGTCGTCACACTTCTTAAATCCAAAATTATTTCGGGATCACATCCTTTTATATACTAATTTCATTATTAGCATTTGCAAGTACAACATAAACTTCCCGGATTCGGGTCTACATGCCTACACTGCATGTTCAGATCATTACCCGAAAATACGGGGTATTACAGTCTTATTTCAACTTGAGCAAAAATCGTGGAATAATTATTGGTAATGACAATTCAATTCCAATTTGTGGTTATGGTCACAAAAATTTGCCCCCCCCCCCCCACATCCACTTCTCACTTAATTAAAAATTTGGTGTCTGTCTGAAAATTCACAACTGATAATTGGGTTTCGGTTAACTTTGACCCTTTTGGATTTTTTCTGTAATGAATTTCAAGACGGGAATACCTCTAATGAGGTGTAATAATCTGGGAGAGCTTTATCCAATCACCACCACCATTTCCACGAGTCAAGCCACACCTTTCACATTTGCCGCTCTTGCTCCTTCCTTGTGGCATGCCCGTTTGGGTCATCCGAGGTCGTCTATTATTTCTTCTCTTAAAATAATAATTTCATTGATTGTAAGAGTATGTGTAGTACTCATATTTGTCCTTCTTGTCCTCTAGGGAAATATGTTATATTACCGTTTGTCGCCTCTACTTCTAATACGTCGATGCCCTTTGACATTATTCATAGTGATTTATGGACATCTCCCATTTTGAGTTCTTTGAGCCATCGTTATTATGTTTTATTTTTGGATGATTATTCTAGTTTTTTGTGGACCTTTCCTTTGTCTAAAAAATCTCAAGTTTTTTCCACATTCTTAAAATTTAGTGCTTTCATCCGTACCCAATTTGAACGGAAAATTAAAAATATCCAATGTGATAATGGTAGAGAATATGATAATGGGCCATTGAGGGAATTTTGTGACACTTATGGAATATATTTTCGGGTTTTTTGTCCTCATAAGTCCTCTCAAAATGGGAAGGCCGAAAGAAAAATTCGTACCATTAATAATATTGTCTTAACCTTACTAGCCTATGTTTCATTACCCCCATTTTTTTGGCATCATGCGTTACAAATGACAACCTACCTCCTTAACATTCTCCCTAACAAAGGTTTAGCATATCAATCCCCACTTAAAATTCTTTACAATAAAGATCCATCATATTCTCATCTTAGGGTGTTTGGGTGCTTGTGCTATCCACTTTTTCCGTCCACTATGATTAATAAACTTCAATCTAGGTCTACCACTCGTGTAATTTTGGGTTTTCCGTCTAATCATCGTGGTTACAAATATTTTGATTTATCTTCTAATAAAATCATAATTAGTGGCCATGTTATTTTTGATGAAATCCAATTCCCGTTTGCTCAAGTGTCTAAATCCATGTCGAGTGCTTATAATTTTTTGGACGATACTCCCTCACGTATATTCTACAACAGTGGACCCACTCTACCCGTGAGTTACATCTGCCAGCAGGCCCACTGCCTGCTGGCCAAATAATTCCTCCTCCCCGGACCGTTACTCAGCCAACATGCCCACTGCCTACTGACCCAAATACCTCCAATCTAGTCGAATTTTCCAGGACAACAGGCCCACTGCCTGATGGCCCAGTAAATTACCCTCCTGACCCAGTATCATGGCCATCAGACCCACTGCCTGTTGGCCAGTCCCGAGGCAGTTCACCAACGTCCCCGGTCCAGTTCGTTTCTATTCCGAGTCAAGGGCCCGTTACTCGTAGCCAAAGGGGTATTTTTAAACCTAAACGACTTTTTAATTTACATTCTAATGTCACTAAATCACCCCTACCACGTAACACAGTGTCCGCCCTTCATGATCCGAATTGAAAAATGGTCATGGATGTTGAATATAATGCTCTTATTGAAAATAAGATGTGGGAGTTGGTTCCCCGTCCGACTGGTGTCAATATTATTCGGTCTATGTGGATTTTTACTCATAAGGAAAATTCTGACAGTTCGTTTGAGAGAGGTATAAGGCCCGTCTTGTAGGTGATGGTAAAACTCAATAGGTTGGCGTGGATTGTGGTGAGGCGTTTAGTCCGGTGGTCAAACCGGCTTCCATTCGCACTATTCTCAGTCTGTCTCTTGCGAAAGCATGGCCAATTCATCAGTTGGATGTGAAAAATACTTTCTTACACAACGATCTTAAGGAGACAGTTTACATGCATCAGCCCTTGGGTTTTAAGGACCCCAATTATCCTCACCATGTCTGTTTGCTGAAAAAGTCCTTATATGGGCTTAAGCAGACCCCACGAGCTTGGTATAAGAGGTTTGCAGATTATGTGTCTACTATTGGGTTTTCTCACAGTAGGTCTGATCATTCTCTATTCATCTATCGTCGTGGTACATCTCTAGCATACATTATCTTATATGTGGATGATATAATTTTGACTGCCTCTTCTGATAATTTGCGCAAGTCTATCATGTCCCTTCTCAGTTCAAAATTTGTTATGAAAGACTTGAGGCCCTTGGGTTATTTTTTGGGCATAGCGGTAACTCGACATGCATGTGGTCTATTTTTAACCCAGAAGAAGTATGCGACTGAGATTATTGAGAAAGCTGGCATGTCATCTTGCAAGTCCTCTTTCACTCCGGTCGATACCAAACCGAAGTTGAGTGCTACTTCTAGCACACCATATGAGGAACCCACCCACTATCGTAGTCTTGCAGGGGCTCTTGAGTATCTTACTTTCACAAGACCAGATATTACTTATGCAGTTCAGTAAGTGTGTTTATTTATACATGATCCGCGGATTGAGCAAATGCATTCGCTCAAACGCATTATACGATACATACATGACACACTTGATTATGGATTGCATTTATATCCATCCTCCGTCTCTATTCTCGTGTCGTATACAGATGCTGATTGGGGTGAATGTTCAGATACCAGATGTTCATCATCTGGTTATTGTATATTTTTTTGTGATAACTTGATCTCTTGGTCTGCAAAACGCCATGCTACGTTATCACGATCCAGTGCGGATGCCGAGTATCGAGGAGTAGCCAATGTGGTGTCAGAGTCATGTTGGCTGTGTAATCTTTTATTAGAGCTTCACTTTCTTATCCAGAAAGTTACATTGGTCTACTTGTGATAATGTTAGTGCCGTCTATATCTCTGAAAATTCGGTCTAACATCAGCGCACTAAACATATCGAGATGGATATTTACTTTGTTCGAGAAAAGGTAGCTCGTTCAAGGTACCAAATTGCTGACATCTTTACTAAGGGTCTTCCCTTGGTTCTGTTTGAAAATTTTAGGGACAGTCTCAGCGTACGACAACCGTCCGCTATGACTGCGGGGGTGTGATAGAAATCGTAACAACAAATTCTAGTGTAGTTAGATTTCTTACCTTATTTTGTAAATTCTTGTACAAGTGTAAGTATGATATTAGTATTATAGTAGGAATAAGATTTTTCATATTTAGAAATTGTATATTGTATATATAGAGCTCTTCATTAATGAAAATAATCAAGAGCTAATGCTTCAAAAGTTTGCCCTTCTATTATATGATCAAGATTTAAGTCAAGTCAAGGGAATTGGATTCATATATAATCACATGCAATAATTCGATTCATAGCCCACAAATAAAAACATATAATATGTACAATTACTAAATTCTTTCTAAAGTCAATGACTCTTCCAAATAACTATAAGATCTACAACTTTTTTAAAAAAGAATCATTCTATTTGGTTAGTGACTCAACCAAATAAGGCTCCTTATTTCCGTTTATTGGAAAGTAGATTTCCCCTCATATTACTCCGAGGGAAGAACTGACAAGGAAGAAGAAGATAAGCTGGTTGTACAAAGAAAATATTGTGATTGTTCTTTGTGAGTTTTTCAAGAAAATATGAGAAAAACAATATGTTTTCTTCTTTCAATTCTTTTTACTCTATTTCTTAGACCCACATTTGCCATTAAAAAGGTAAAATTTTGTCTTTCAATTCTCTTTATAAATTGTACATTTGTCATCATGACTATTTGCAGCATTATATATAGTTCTAAGTAAATTAGTTTTTCCTTATTAATTTTGAATGGTATGACCATACTTGTGGGATTACACTGGGTATGTTGTTGTTGTTATCATTGAAATTGAACGACAGATTCAATTTCCGTTGGAATTTTTAGTAATGTTAGTATAATTTGTGTTTTATATACAGTCATATGTGGTGTATATGGGTGCACATTCACATGGAAAAGAAGCAACGTCCATTGATTTTGATAGAGCTACTAATTCCCATCATGAATTTCTTGGATCACACTTAGGAAGGTAATTGAATTTACACTTAGTATATATATTTATTTATTTTTGAATCAAAATTCTTTTGAGTCTTTTTTTCCCAACATTTTTGTAATATCAACAGTATTGAAAAGGCCAAGGATGCAATTTTCTACTCTTATACAAGACACATCAATGGCTTTGCTGCCATCCTTGAAGATGAAGAAGCTGCAGCATTATCCAGTAAGCTTTCTGAAATGATACATACTTTTCAAGAGGCGAATTTAGAATCTAAAGTCAGTGAGTTAAGAATGAGCGTAATCTTAGGAGAGTTATATGGAATGGTGGTTAGTTGAATCACATACGGATTCAAATTTAAAACTTGATAAGTTTGACCTTTAAAGTTTTTAATATTGAACTTATTACATTTACAAATTATGTGTTTTCAAATTTAGTATTCGTTGAGATTTTAGTGAGTTCTTACCTATATATCTTTATTCCGCATCTAAAATATTGGGTCTAAATGAGCCCGACTGCATCCCCCACTGAGTCAAACGCCCTTCATTGAAATATTATACTCCTATTGCAATAGGTCAAACATTACTTTTTATACACAGAGAATGAGCCCGAATTTTGTAGTTTATAAGTTCTGAATCATAGATATTAAATAAATTTTTAACATAAATACAGTGTTTGAGACAAACTTAATGACTCCACCCCTATTTATATATATATATATATTAAATTTTGAATATCTTCTTAAACAACTTTGGCAAAATATATTCCTAGTTCTAACACAGATTATGTTCGATCAAAAAGCAATAATTAAATTCAGTCGAACTAACAGAACCCGCTTTAAATCCGCTTCTAATTGTATCTATATGATTCTTTTTGGCAGAGCATCCAAAGGTAGTATCAATATTCTTGAACAAGGGGAAAGAGCTGCACACAACTAGATCATGGAACTTCTTGGGGTTGGAGCATGAGGGGAAAATCCCTGAAAGCTCTTTATGGAAGAAAGCAAAATTTGGAGAAGACATTATTATTGGCAATATTGATTCTGGTCTGAACTTTTTGTACTCACTTTCTATACTTTTTTTTTTCTCATTCCTTTCAATTAATCGGAGTTCACACCATCGTAATACTCATCAAAGAGAAAAGCATACAAGAATTTTTTCACTTCCGAAACTCAAATTTAAAATCTTTAATTAAAAAATAAATAAATTCTATCTATCTTATCATAACCTTTCTCAAATTCTCTAGCTATAAATACAATACTTGATGCATCAGTTCATCTGTATCAATATGATTTAAGAGTGATAAAATTAGCGCATAAAAATATTACCCCTTTCAACCCTTTCAATATTGATTCGCCAATTTATTAATTCAGCTCAATCAACCCATATGTAATATGAGACCCCTGATATAATCTAAACTTGTGGTCCTTTTTCACTTAATGTTGGTTTTCCGAATTTGATTTATTATACATAGTTACCTATTAAGGAGGTCATACATACCTATTGCGCAAAAAATAATACTAATATTAATGCATATAAGCTTAACTCTATTTTAAATAATTTAGCATATTTTAAAACATTTTCTTAAATTCCTTGTAATGAACTCTATCCATCTTTTCACTTCTTAAATACATTTTTTAATTATTCTTTTGCAATTTCTTCTTGTAAGTTAAGCGGCTAGTAATAAATTGCACGTGGATCATTGACTTTATTGATGTAAAGATACCTAGTTTTTTTAATGCACATATTTTAATATTTGATAATCACTTTCTGGGAAGCTAGTGTGTCTACTTGACAATAAACTATATATATAAATATTTTATGTATCAAGATCTCATTATTCTCCCCAACTTGGCCAATCCATTTTCACATACGACAACGACTTATCCAATTTAGAAAGCTTGATTTATCAACCATGGCTCGTCTAAAGAATTTGGAGAAATAGATTATTAATTTCGGATTAAAGTTGTGTTTTATTTATTTAAGTTATATACACATGCTTTTAATTGGAAGAATATGACTTTCTAATGATTTTATGTCATACTTGTGAGAAATTGAATGATTGTTTTGCTATAAAAAATAATTTAGTAATTTTTATGATACTTACGTAAAGTTGAGGAAGTTTTTCATTAAAAATAGTTTTGGTATAACTTTAGTAATTAAAATAAGTCATGGATCAACCACAAGTTGAAAACTCATAAATTTTGAATTTTGGTTTCATCTCTGCACGTATCGATCTTAATTGTTTCAGTAGGTACTTGTTATTTCCCAGTAATATACTTGGTGAGTAGCTCCACCACCAAAACCTAGGCTGATGGACGAAATAACCTATTATCTCCGTCCTAATTTATGTGATACTTTTTACTTTTTGAGAATCAATTTGACTAAATTTTGAAGTTAAATTGTATTAGATTAACTCAATATTTTAAAATTAAAATTTATATATTTGAAAACTATATTATAAGTACTATAAGTTATTACAACTTTCCTCATATCAATTTGGTGAAAAAATACATCTTAAGATGTTAGTCAAAGTTCATACAATTGATTCTGGGGAAGCGAAAAGTATCATATAAATGGACAAAGGAAGTAACTTTTAATATGGATTGAAAGCTAATCTAATTTGATGATCATCCCATCAATTTTGTCAAGAGTTGATTATCCTTTTTACTTTTTTTCTTAATGAATTACTGATTATATTTCCTCAATGCTCACCTTTTCCAGGTGTATGGCCAGAATCAGAAAGCTTTAGTGATGAAGGAATGGGACCAATTCCATCAAGGTGGAAAGGTACTTGCCAAACTGGTACTGATCCCACCTTCCGTTGCAATAGGTACTCTTTCTCTATTTCCAACAGTCTGTTTCCAAAATTGAGTTTATGTTCACATATGACATGTATATATTGACGGGGTAAAAAATATTTATACAAGGGAAAAGGGTCAAAATGTCCCTCAATTATGGGAAATAGGACAATTGTCCTACAATTGAATTTGGTATCAAATACGCTCTTATTGTTAGTGGATTGACTTAAATTTGCCCCTCAATCATGAGAAATAGAACAAATATACTACACGTTTGAATTTGGTCCCAAATATGCCCTTATTGTTAGTGGATTGACTCAGATTTGCCCCTCAAAATTCGGGATCAAATTCAAACGGAGGTCAAATTTGTTCTATTTCTCATAGTTGATAGGCATTTTTGGCCCTTTTCACTTTATATAGTACAATCCATGTCACTTGAAAAGTAATTGCAAATGACCATTTTAAGAGCACTAATAATGAATTTGATTTCTTAAAAGTTGTGAAAATCGTAAAAAATGATATGACGTCAAACATGTTGGAATGACACAAAAGGAAATGTTCAGTCATCTAAATTGAAACGAATGAAGTATGATTTATATAGCTATAGTTTAAGATCAAGATAACTTTTGACTTTTGGAGTTCTCTTTAAATAATGAAGGAAGTTGATTGGAGCAAGATACTTCATCAAAGGATTCGCTGCTGCGGCAGGACCTCTCGTAACCTCCAAATTCTACACGCCACGAGATACTTTAGGGCATGGATCCCACACATTGTCCACAGCCGGTGGTAATTTTGTCGAGGGAGCTAACATTTTCGGGTATGGTAATGG
This sequence comes from Anisodus acutangulus, assembly GCA_029783415.1. Lineage (NCBI taxonomy): Eukaryota > Viridiplantae > Streptophyta > Magnoliopsida > Solanales > Solanaceae > Anisodus > Anisodus acutangulus. The sequence continues at coordinate 8,517,361 of CM056511.1, forward strand.
CACAGCAAAGGGAGGATCACCAAGAGCACGAGTCGCGGCTTACAAGGCTTGCTGGCCTCCTATTATTCCATCCGACTCGTGCACTGATGCAGATGTCTTGGCTGCATTCGATATGGCAATTCATGATGGCGTTGATGTTCTTTCAATATCGATGGGAGGATTTCCTGTACCATATGTCTTTGATAGTATTGCTATCGGTTCGTTTCATGCTATTAAACATGGCATTGTTGTGGTAACCTCGGGTGGCAATTCTGGTGCTTATCCCGGTACAATAGCCAACACTGCACCTTGGCTCATCACTGTGGGTGCAAGCACCATTGATCGCGAGTTTGCCAGCTATGTCGTCCTAGGAAACAATAAACGTTACAGAGTATGTTTCTCTTGTCCACTATTCTTTTTGTTTGCAAAATAATTCAATCAGACCTCCCTATAACAACTATCTTATATAACAATGTGTCATTTTAATCGTCAAGTTCTTTTTGGAACCGACTTTTTATGTTATGTGTTTACCTCTCTATAACAGGATTTTACTTGTGACAATACATTCTTTGTAAAAATTATCCCTCTATAACAACCTTTCTCAAATATTTGTTGATTTTAATCATTTTTGTTATAGTCAAACAAAATTTAAATGTTAAATGTTGTTATAGGTGTATTAACCATCTATCGCTATAAAAGCAAAAAAAATATCGGAATGAACGATACTGTTATATAGGGGTTTGACTGTATTTTCTTTGGGGACGAGCTTTAATTGAAGTAGGGACGGAACTCCTTGTGGAGAATTAGCAAGCGTCAGTTCTCATAACCGATGCTTAGGCTGTACTTTAACAGTATTCGGGTTTTTGTTTTCAAGGGAGCAAGCCTTTCAACTGGAGCACTGCCCCAAGGCAAATCGTTCCCAATTATTACCGGTGCATCTGCTAAAGTTGCCAATGCAACAGCTCAAGAAGCGTGAGTATTACTTCTCTTCCCTACTGCTTAATACTAACTAATCTAACTTTGCTATCTTATTTATGTGTTTCTGCAGTAATTTTTGCATCGGTGGGACGTTGGACCCTAAGAAGGCAAAGGGGGCTATTTTGGTTTGCCATAGAGGGGGTAGTCCAGCGTTTGACAAGTGCACGCAAGCGACTTTAGTGGGTGCTGTTGGTATCGTTATACTCAACAGCGCGTTCTTTGGAGATGAAATATATGCTGAACCTTTCCTCTGTCCTTCAACGCTTATCAGTTACTCCAATGGAGTTGAAATCTTATCTTACGTTAATTCAACAAGGTACAATAAACAGATTACAAATCTGGTGTTATGCTAACCATGATGTTGAATTAAATTTTCATGGCACAACAAATTAAATTAGTATGCACATAATCCTCTATATTCTCCTTTTTATGCTTGAACAGGACAGCTACGGCTTATATTACTCGTCCAACAACTGAATTGGGAACAAAGCCAGCACCAATTATGGCTGCTTTTTCGTCCATTGGACCTAATAGGGTCACACCAGAGATTCTCAAGGTATTTTTTTACCATTTCAATGTTGACATTTTCAAGTTTATTAAAGAAAATATTGTCCATGTTACGAGTATTTATACGATACTATCTTTTCAGCCAGATATAACTGCCCCTGGAGTGAGCATAATAGCTGCCTATACTGGAGATCAAGGGCCTGCACAAATAGGTTTAGATGATCGACGGGTTAAATTTAACACAATGACGGGCACTTCAATGTCATGCCCTCACGTGGCCGGTGTTGTTGGCCTTTTGAAAGCCATCCATCCTACTTGGAGTCCTGCAGCTATCAAATCCGCCATTATGACATCCGGTAGGACTAAACAACACTTCCAATTATGCATACGAATCTGCTTTTGTTGTCTGGTTATACAGTCAAGCTTCTCTATGACAACATCTTTTGTCCCAATATTCTTTTGGTTGCTATAGCGAAATGTTGTTATTGAGAATGTATAATATAACATACCATGAAAAATCGGTTCCTCAGAAAACATGGCTATTGTAGTGAAATGTTGTTATAGAGATGTCTAACTGTCCAATTTCAGTGTTGAACACAACTTTTCTTGAATTATTGATCATATTAAGCTTCGAGAATAAGAACTAAATGAGTTTTATGCGAACTTTTATATGATTATGATGCCTTGTTACTCTTCTACTTGTGCAGCAAGAACGCGAGACAACACTTTCAAGCCAATGACCAATTCGACTCACCTTAAGGTATCACCATTCGCTTATGGATCAGGACACATATGGCCAAACCGCGCCATGGACCCTGGCTTGGTTTATGACTTAACTATCGATGATTATACGAACTTTGTCTGTGCTCAAGGGTACAACAAAACTCAAATCAGTGAATTCACAGAAGGCTATTTCAAATGTCCTAAGCCTATTAGTTTCAGCAATTTGAACCTGCCTTCAATCACAGTGCCCAAGCTCAATAGCTCGGTCGTTGTGACTAGAACTTTGAAGAATGTTGGAACCCCGGGTACTTACAAAGCTCGTATTCGCTCCCCGGTTGGAATTTCTGTTGCTGTTGAGCCAAACATATTGGAGTTCAAAAAGATTGGAGAGGAGAAAACATTCAAGGTCACTTTGAAAGTTGAAGGAGATAAGGCTCCAAAAGATTATGTGTTTGGCCAGTTAATATGGTCTGATAATAACAAACACTATGTTAGAAGTCCCATTGTAGTGAAAGCTAGTTAAGAATATTAGGTAGCATTCATTTCTCTGCTTATTGTTATTTGTATAATACTATATATATTCATTGCATTCAAAGTATTCGAACAATTGCAATCATCTTAATTACCTTGAAGTAGATATTATATTGTTAGCTTGTTCAACTGCCTTATATATGATGAGAACGTGTTTGTATGGGTCAATGAGCTACGGAGCCCGTATTACATTGGGGGACGGATCTAGTGTAGGAGTACTGAATTCATATGAACCTCTGTATCATTGAATTATACCATGCATATGCATCACAAATTTTATTTATATAAGTGCAAATGATAGATTTCGAATTATGTATATCAAGCAGGTCATTATAGAATTTCAAACCGGAAACTGTAAAGTTCAAGTAACTATATTATTTATATATGAAACACACACACATTAAGAGTAGATAATGTTAGAAAAAATAGCACACAAAAATAATATTCACGGTAAAGAACATTATTAATACAATGGAACACCAACACGCACTACAAGAAGAAAGTCATTTGCCAACAACATTGTTGTTGTCATATGTTGGATGTTGTTGCCAAAAGTATTTTTCGCAATAACAAAAATTGTTGCATGTCGTTGCAATAACCTTCGTTGCAAAATTCGCAACAACAAGTTGTTGTTTTTGTTGCCATTTATGTTTTTTAGCAACAAATTTTTTGTTGTCATTTACTTTTTTAGCAACAATATATTTATTGTTGCTAAAGTTTTGTTGTCAATTCTATACTTTCTTATAGTGATGGTAATCAACAAGAATATAAGGAGTAGCAAGGACACCAAAATTTTAATGTGGAGAACCCTTTGAATAAGAAAAAAAATCATGCCTAAGAGGAGCAGAGTAATTCACTATAGTAAGAACATCTTTTTATTGCTAATCCCGAGTTAAAGTAATCAAGAGACCACTATACACACCCGCAAGGGTAGCCAAGTTGGTGTAGCAGTAGAGCGCGGGACCGCAAGGTCACGAGTTCGATCCCCTGCATAAACCTTCTTGGTTGAGCCTGTCACACATGTCTTGTCAAGTGTGGTTAATCGGCTGACGTGATTTGTAGGCTATTGCGTCAGTCCGGGGTTTACCCTGTGCGCACTCGAAAGAATAGCGGCTGCAGGTTCCTTCGTCAAAAAAAAAGAAAAAAAAGAGACCACTATACACTCTAATAAAAGAACCCTTTTTTGATTTTTTAGTTTTCACTGACTATTTTCTTTCTCACATTGTGTGTGATGTACAATTTATTTAGCTGACATCCTAATTATGTAGAATTTTCAACCTTAGCATGTTCAAATGTCACATGTACTCTCTTCATCAATAATGTGATTACATGCATCATATGAGACAATCTCCATCACATAATGTCAGCCAAGTCTTTTTGGCACATGACTATTTTTACCACATGGTGCTGAACCCCACAGGTAACACTCATAATTGTTTTCATACCATGGAAATATTTTCGTGAAATAGAGCTCGTATAGTGCATTTTATATATGGTGATATACTGATATTTACATACTTGTGATAACTACATCTCATTCATGTGAAAAGTCTATCACCTTGATGAGACAACTACATCATCAATTTGAGATGATTACACATAAAACTACATGTGTGACTTTAATTTCACTAAGAATAGATGATCCCAACCTCAAATAATGGATGAAGAGGTCAAGTTAAAAGTAGGCTAATGTGGATGCTAAAAATCCAAAAAGATACTGGCAACATAAACAATTAATAATAAGCAGAACTAATGGGTTAATTTCTCTTCACCTTTTTCTTGGGAATGATAACCCCTCAATAATATTTTTCGGTGAACTTTAAAATTTTAATATAATGAAAAAAGTATTTCAACGCTAAGCCACTGAAGCATTTGATGAATACGTATGGCAGGAGATCTGAAGAGAGAATATATGATTAAATGTATGTATATACTCCCTCTGTTCGCTTTTACTTATCATTATTCTAAAAATAAATTTTAATTTTTACTAGTCAAATTTATCATAGCAAGAAAAAAAATTATTTTTCCTGTTTTACTCCTAGTATTAATTACTCATTTTAAATTATTTTTTAAGTTACATTAAGACTATACATCAATTAATATGGGTATCATGGTAAAATATACACTTCATTTATTAATTCTTAATGGCATGTTAAGTAAAAAATGGACAAGTAAAAGTGAACGGAGGGAGTACAATGTTGTGTTGAATGTGCACGGAGTTTTAGAATGAAAGAACTTTTTTTTAAAAAAAATTATGGTCTAAAATAAGTCATAAATATTTATGTGACTATAAATTATCTTGTTATTGATAGTGTTTTAGTGAATGGCTCAATAAACTGAGAGCGAGAGTAACATATATTTATATTGAGAAATATACATGTATAGATAAATACATATCCTAATAGATAAGTGTATCCTATGACGAAGAGATAATTGATATACATGAGATAAGAATGTTATTCATGTGATAAGTATAATAAGAGTCCTAATACTCCCTCTTAATCTGGACTGATAGAGATGACGTTCAGATTATCACATAAAAGACAAAATTTAGATGAAGGTAATTTTTTTGTAAAAATATCAGCAAGTTGTGAGCGGGTAGGCACATATTGAACAATAAGATCACCTTGAGCAACTTTGTCACGAACATAATGAAAATCAACATCAATGTGCTTTGAGTGATCATGGGACACTGGGTTACGTGACGTATATGTAGAACTGACATTGTCACACAATACATGAACTGCCTCACGTAGATAAAGACCAAGCTCATGAAGTATATGACGAATCCAAGTGGTCTCAGCAACAATATAAGTAATAGCTCTATACTCAGCCTCTGTAGAAGATTTAAAAATTATTGGTTTCTTCTTTGCACGCTAAGAGATAAGATTGGAACCCACGAATACAACAAATTCGGTGGTAGAACGACGACTATCAGGACAACCCGCCCAGTCAACATCAGAATAGGCAAAAAGTAAATAGGTAGAAGAAGAGGCTCGTAAGAACAATCCACAAGTGATGGTGCCTTGCAAATACCTGAAAATACGATTCACACAATGCAAGTAAGTTGTATGAGAAGCATGCATAAATTGAAAAAACAATATTAACAGCATAGGCAATATCTAGACGAGTCACAGTCAAGTATTGAAGAGCACCAACCATACTCCTATATTCACTAGGATCCGAAAGTAATTCACCATTTGTAAGAAATAGAAGTACGAGAGGCAATAGAGGTACGAACGGGTTTTCATGTATGCATATGAAATTTAAGAAGCAAAACAGAGATATACTTTTGCTGAGACAAGTGAAGTCCATGAGGTGAGCGAACAATATGAACTCCAAGAAAATAATGAAGATCACCTAAATCCTTCATAGCAAACTGACGAGAAAGACGAGAAATAAAGTGAGCAAGAAGATGTGAAGAACTACTAATAAGAATGATATCATCAACATAGAGTAATAATATGAGCACACCAGATGAGGACCTATGAATAAACAAGGAAGTATCTGATTTACTACAAACAAAATCATGAGCAAGGAGAAATGTACTAAAGCGATGAAACCAAGAACGTGGTGCTTGTTTCAAACCATAAAGAGCTTTAGACAGTTTGTAGACATGGTGAGGATAGTCAGGATGAGTAAAACATGAAGGTTGTTTCATAAAATCTTCTTCTGTAAGGATATCATGTAAAAAAACATTTTTGACATCAAGCTAACGAATAGGCCAAGAAAAAAAACAGCAATAGAAAGAACAAGATGAACAATAGTAGCACGAACTGCAGGACTAAAGGTTTCATGATAATCAATAACTGGTTGTTGATGGAAACCTTGTGTTATAAGTCTTGCCTTGTATCGCTCAATAGACCCATTTAAATTATATTTAATACGATAAATCTATTTACAATCAATTAAGTTCATGTTAGGTCGGAAAGAAACAAGATTCCAAGTGTTATTTTTTAGAAGTGCATTAAATTCACCAGTCATGGCTTGTTTCCACTTTGGACTTTTCATAGCCTGAGAAAAACAAGAATGATCACTTTCTTGAATAGTAGTATCTAAAGAAAGCATATGTCTTGGTTTTGAGATACCAGATTTAGAACGTGTTTGCATTGGATGAGCGGGAAGAATGGAATCAGAAGGAGCGAAAGTGCTAGGAGAAGATGAAGTAGGTATATAGGAAGGACTACTAGAGAAACACAAAGTAGAAGGACTGTATGTAGACACTGGTTCAATAGGGTTAAAAGTAGAATAGTTAGGTGAATCCTCAGAACTAGAACGAAACTCAGAAGAAGGATTAGAGAAAATACAAGATCTAGAACACTGTAACAACGATATCAAGAGAAGAAGAGGACGGTGAAGCATTACTAGAACAACACAATGTAGGATATGGAAAGAATAACTCATGGAAGACAACATATCAACTAACATAGACACGACCCGTTTTAGGATCAAAGCAACAATAACCTTTATAGTTGCAAGCATAACCTAGAAAAACGCATTATATAGAGCGTGGTGTGAGTATATGAGACACTTGAGAAGACACGTTTGGAAAATATTCGCAACCAAAAACACGAAGAAAAAAATCATAGTTCGGTGGCATGTGAAAAAGTTTTTCAAATGGAGAAAGGCCTTTCAAAACAGGGGTAGGTATTCTATTAATTGTAAAAACGGCATAAAAGGTAGCATCAACCCAAAATTGAGTAGTTAAGGTAGCCTCCGTGAGGATGGTACGTACCATTTCAATAATGTGTCGATATTTTCTTTCAGCAACCCCATTTTAGTTGAGGAGTGTTTGGACATGACTTACAAAAATAAATACCCGAGTTAGAAAAATGGTGAAGCATGCTTGTGTTATCAAATTCACCACCTCTGTCACTTTGAAAAGCATTTGTTTTGGTATTAAAAATCTTCTCCACAAGCTTCTGAAATGCACAAAAGTGTTGAAAAACTTATGATTTTCTTTTCATAGGATAAAGCCATGTAAATCTTGAAAAATCATCAACAAAGATAACATAGTACCGAAAACTCAAATTTGACAAAACGGGTGATTGTCAAACATCTACATGAATAATAGCTAAAGGAAATGAGCTACAATGTTCAACTGAATTAAAAGACAAATGTTTTGACTTTCCTAATAGACAAGAAACACTAAACGAATTAAGTAAACTAATATGGTTATGTTTCCTAAGACTAGCCAAAACACGAGCTCCACTATGGCCCAAACGACAATGCCAGACATTAACAGATTTATATAGAGCAACAGATGCTTTTGGATGAGAGGACATAGGTGAAGAAGATAAGGGATAAACATCACCCTTACTGTTTGGCTTGAAGAAGAGTTTGCCCCGAGATTTTGTCCTTCACAGAAACAGAAGACGAGTCAAAGTTAACAAAATAATCATTATCTTTACATAACTTTTTAACAGAAATTAGATTATGACGAATCTGAGGAACACGAAACATATAGTTCAAGTGTAGAGGACGAAATGTAGAAGGTGTTGGAAATTTAACTATATGGGATTGAGTTTTTCCCATCTTTAATGACTTAAACACATGGGCCTCGCATGTCAGAAATATCACTTCTTCGCACATGCCTAATCTACTAAATGAGTAGATGATAGTAGTATCAAGTATCGTCAAATTTCGTTGAGGAATGAAAGAGATATTGATGCACAAAGTAAGGTGTTTAAAACACAAATAGATGGATTGGTTTGACCAAATAATAGAACTCCCACATCGGTTGAATATGGAAGGATTGAGGACTATATTAACTATAGTTTTGAGTAAGGGTTTGGGCCCCAGGGGGTGACCCAAGTTTTAAGAAGGGGAGGACCTAGGTGAGCTTAGGTTTGGGGCTAAGCCTCACGCGCGCGCCGCCTCCGCCCGCCCAGTCGAATTCTTTTTTGGTCTCTAAAATGTTTCTTATTTACACTTTGGTCTCTGAAGATTTCGAAAATATTGAAATGACTCTATCTTCTCCAAACGGCGCCAGCCAACAGATCTGACTTCAACAGTAAGAATCTGCCCTCTTCTTCACCTATAAATTGAACAGTTCAGTTCAAATAGAAAAATGAAAAAATAAACACTCAAAATCCTCTCCTCTCTTTGCAATCTGTTCAATATTCTTTTTCTTCGCCAGAATCAACATTACTTGGTTTGTATTGTTGGTTGTTGTTGTTTTATCTTGGGAGACTATTGTACAATAACGTAAAAGCATCTATACGGGATATTTTTGTCTTAAAGAAAGAGAGTCATCTCTCGACTCAGCTTTTCCTTCTTGATTAACCTTTCTGATACACTTTTACCTACAGAAGGTAGTTAGAATATCTAATGTTATCAATATTAAGCAATGTACCATTTCCTACTAAAACACGATCAGAACCAGAGTAAGGAGTTTTTCGTATAAAATTACCTTCAGATGGAGTCATATGAGTGGATGCAGCGGAATCAAAGTACCAAGTAGCATCGTTTGTTTCACCAACAGACATAGTAGCAAAAGCCTTGGGAAGATCATTATCAACAAATGAATGATTGAAACGATTGTGACATTGTAGAGTGGTATGACCAGGAGATGCACAAATTTGACAAATAATAGAAGATGGAAGAGGGCCCAATATCCCATTAGATGGTGAAGATGTACTGACAGATAGTGAATTATAGGGATTAGAGGAAGTACCACCAACACCTGACCAGGTCTGACCAGTAAAACCATTGCGTTCAATATTGTTATGATTAGTTTGTTGATCGCGACCATATCCATGACCTCGTCCACCACGACCTCTACCTCGAGAATATGAAGATCGCCCCGACCACGATTTCCTTGAGATGAATTTGCATTGTCAGAAACATCAAAGGATCTTGATGGCACAAATTATGTACTAAAAGCATGATGTGATATGGGCGAGTCAAGTTCACGAGACCGCTTCAACCTCTGTTCATGTAGAAGGAGTTTCAAACACAAATCTTCAAGAGATATATGGCTAGGAAAGTGAGTTATGATACCAACCAGTGTATTATATTCTTTACCTAATCCAATGACCACATAATCAACAAAATCTCGATTGAAAATTGGAGAATTTATTGCAGCAAGGAAATTAACTAGTTGCTTGGATTCTCACAGATACCGATTAATAGACATGGAATCAGTTTTCTTCATGGTTGTAAGTTGATATTTTAATTCGACATCTTTCGCTTGACCATCATCCATAAATCTACAATGTAGGGATAGACAAATATCATGTGAAATAGGCAAAATGTGGACATCAACAAGTACTTCACGTGAGAGTGTAGCAAAAATCCAAGAACGAACACTATAAGTATAATAAGAGTCCTGATAGTTATGAGTATAATGAAAGTTTAAAGTTGAGTTATTACTAAATATAAAAATGGGTCACTTTTTTTAAATTGACTAAAAAGGAAAGAGTGTCAATACTCCGATCCCGAAGGCCATCATAATAGGACCAGAATCGCATAATGTTATCTCGTGCTAATGTATACAGAGCATAAACTTGCTACCCGCAAGGGTAACCAAGTTGGTGTAGCAGTAGAGCGCGGGACCGCAAGGTCACGAGTTCGATCCCCTGCATAAACCTTCTTGGTTGAACCTGTCACACATGGCTTGCCAAGTGTGGTTAATCGGCTGACGTGGTTTGCAGGCTATTGCATCAGTCCAGGGTTTACCCTGTGCGCACTCGAGAGAATAGCGGCTGCGAGTTCCTTCGTCAACAAAAAAAAAAAAGAGCATAAACTTGCTTTGAGCACTCTAAATTCACATAAATTAGGACACACATAGTAATATAATTTAGTGCTGGTACGATTCTGTACATTATGTATTCCTTTAATTCTCTTTTACTTGTTTAGTTTATATTTTACCCTTCTTTAAAAAAAGTTGGAGAAATAGCGATTTTGGTCCCTATATTATAGTTTTATTTCAGTTTTGATCCTTGTGTAATTCGACTAAAACCTTCAATTAGCATATACGTGCTATTTTGATCCCTCAAACTAACGGGAGCATAATTTTTATTAATTTTGAGAATTAAAGAAAATAAAAAATTAAGATTAATGTGTCAAAAATTCTAGCCGCCGCCAAGCATCCTCGAAGATGTGCCCATCATCAGCTCATCACTTCAAATGAAAATCAGAATCAAATGGGTACAAGAAGTTCTCTTTTCCACCCTCGATATCCTCTCTTCATTTATAAAAAAATGGATTATAACTTAGTTCATCAATTTTCTTTAGTATTGTCCACATTTAAATGAACGAATTTCTTCTTTTCTACCTTTTTATAGTTCTGTATTTGAGAAATATACTTTTTAAGTAAAATAATTTTATCTTAGCATTTTGGGAGGGATGAACATATTTGTCTAGATAAATCATAATTTTCAAAAGGATATAATTCAATAAATTTTTTTAAAATATCACAACTATAAAGAAAAGTTGAAAATTTTAACCTAGAACTTCTCGAGTAAGAAGATGTCCAACGAAAGTTGACAAAGAATCTCTCAGTTTTACCTTGAAATTGTGATGAAGAAGAACATATAGAGCCAAGTGACCCTTTGAGAATTTACCTTCTAGTCGTAGCTCCAATCTCAATTTTTTTTCTTTTTTTCTTTTTTATTTGAATAAAAATAATGATCGTTAAGTTTTTAACTTTCGTTAGTCCGAGGGATCAAAATAGCACGTATATGCTAATTGAAGATTAAATATACTTAATCAAACTACACAAGGATCAAAACTAGAATAAAGCTATAACACAGTGACTAAAATCGCTATTTGCCCTAAAAAGTTAGTTAAGTATTTATATTAAATTATCCTTATTAATAGTATTTCAGAAATCTAAATTTGACACTCCGATTAGTTTGAAAAATATTACTCCATTTTAGGGTTGCTTATTGAACGGATCAGGTAGATAATTATGCTTAACAGTTCGACTTATCGATTATCGGCTTTTAAATGTACTAATCTGCTAGCCAACCGATAAGATATATGGAGGTTATCGGGCAGCGTATTGGCTAAAGCTAACAGACAATAAAAATTAAAATCACAATATATAGTCCACTTTCACCGACGAAATTAAAATCACAAACTTTCATTTCTTTCACACAACTGCTTTATAAAACAACGCAGCCTTTGTATTTAAAAGGAAACCAAGAGGAACAAATCAATGTTGATCAATTGTATGCTCTGATTCTAGGCAGTTGAAACTTGTAAGAAATATTGAAAATGCTAGTAGATTTGCAGAAACATATACTGTACTGAACAATATTTTTAAATTTGTATTTTATCTTCTTCTTTTTTTGGGTTCTCAAATCAACATCCTTCCCTTTTGCTTCTCACCCTACACACGTGCCCTACAAAACATAACTTGAACTTATGTAATTTTTCTGTATCATGAAAACAAATAGGTAATCCTTGAATAATTCAAACAAACTAAAAAGGGGCTTTAGCTTTAGTGTTTACAATAGATGCTTTATATATCTCAGGATAATATCATAAATATGATAATTTTTAATAGGTTAACGGTTTGCCCGCTAAGAAAATTGAGTAATCCGCTTCCCACACCGATAAACCGTTAACTATAAAATTTTAATCCGTTTACCATCCGTTAATTCGATAACCCAATACCAGTAATACAATAAGTCAATTTTGCGGTTGGATTATTGGTTACAGTTCGGTTTTGAACAACCCTACTCCTTCTGTCTCAATTTGTGTATTACACTTTCTTTTTAGTTTGTCCCAAAAAAACTCATACATTTTAATATTTAGAAATAATTTAACTTAAAATTTTCCATTTGACCCTTAATGAAATGATATACAGTCACACAAATATTTATTACTTATTTGACCACAAATTTAATAAATTTTTTTTTCTTAAACTTCGTGCTTAGTCAAATTATATTACATAAATTGAGACGTTGAGAGTATTCGCTCTATCTCAAATTATTTGTCATTTTTTTTATTTACACACCCCTAAAAAATATTAATTAGGAGGGATAGTTGACATACTTTACCCTTATTTATGTTTGAGTTATAATCTCTCTCTATTAAATGTTTACTCTATTTATGTGTCATCTTCATTAATGAGAAATGATAAAATGAAAAAGAATTAATTAATTATGCTTTGAACTTCTAAAATGATAAATAATTTGAGACAACTATTTTTAATAATCATGGTAAATAATTTGAGACAGAGGAAATAGTAAAATTGAAACAAAAAATAATTAATTCTCTCTCAATAAGTAAAGGAAAAATCAATGATTAATATAGGGAGGGAATAATTATTTACCTTCCTTGTTACCTTGTTTCTTCTTTTTTATCTTTCTGGTGACGTCTCCCAACGGGTAGAAAAGAAAGAAAAAAAAAAGAGGTTTTTGAATATTTACAGAGCCCCAACCCCTCTTTCCCCAATCTTCTTCTTAAACTTTCTATTAATTTACCAGCGAAATTTCCTATATATATATACACACACACAAACATATATATATATATATATCATATTGTCCAGCTCATATTACATATTCTCTCTTCAGATCTCATCAACCATGTCCTACGCTTATCTTTTCAAGTATATCATCATCGGCGATACCGGTAAAAAAAATTAATTTCAATTTTGATTGCTTTTATATTTAATTTTATTTATATATATCTCTTTTGTTCTCTGTAATTTTATTTTCTAGTTTTTGTTTTTTTATGGATCTGGAATGATCTAGAAGTTCTATTTCAATGGAGGTTGTCGTAGTTTTGCGGTTATAATAAAACAGGCAATCGAATTTTGTGCTATTATGAGAATCCTCATATTTCAATTATATTTTGAATTTTATGATTTCGTTTTTTTTTTTTTTTTTTTTGCATTTGATATCTTAATAAAGTTGGTGATATATCCATGTGGTTTGACAATTGATTGTTTCTGATTGAAAAGGATCCAAACTTGATGCTTTAGGTCATTTAAAGACAGTTCATTATGTTATTAACAAGAGTTAATTGGACAAAAACACACCTGAACTATCACTTTTTCGCGATTTTTACGGTACCCCAACTATTAGTTGTTCCCTTTTCCTACCTGAACTATCATCATCTATGTATTAAAACACACCTAGGTGATAGTTCAGGTAGAAAAAGAGAACACTTGATAGTTGGTCTAATCAATAACAACAACAACATACCCAGTGTAATTCCACAAGTGGGGTCTGGGGAGTGTAGAGTGTACGCAAACCTTACCCTTACCTTGGGGGGTAGCGAGACTGTTTCCGAAAGACCCTCGGCTCAAGAAAAAGTAGGATCAGATAAGAATTGACGAAAGTAAAGAAGTTATGAAACAATACTATAAATCAGCATTATGAAGAAAAGTAACAGTAACTGCAACAAACTAAAACGATATATGAAGTACAAGAGATAGCAAATAGTAACAGCGAATAAAGATAATACTACACCTACTAGTATGAAAGGGTACACGAGACAACACTCTACTACTTCCTAACCTTCTACCCTAATCCGCGTCCTCCACAACCTCCTATCTAAGATCATGCCCACGGTGAGATGCAACTGCGTCATGTCCTTTCTAATCACTTTTCCCCACTACTTCTTCAGCCTACCTCTACTTCTCCTGAAACCATCCATAGCCAACTTCACACACCTCCGCACTATATCCTTCATGCATCTCCTCTGTACATGTCTGAAACATCTCAGTCTCGCTTCCCGCATCTTGTCCTCCACCGAGGTCACTCCCACCTTATTCCGGATCACTTCATTTCTAATCCTATGTTTTCTAGTATGATCACATCCTCATTTCCGCAACCTTCATCTTCTGAATGTGAGCTTTCCTGACCGACCAACATTCCGTCTCATACAATATAGTAGGTCTAACTACCACTTTGTAAATCATGCCTTTAAGTTTTGGTGGCACCTTCTTATCATACAAGACTCCAGAGGCGAGCTTTCATTTCATCCATCCTGTCCCAATACGATGTGACATCATCGTCAATCTCCCAATTTTCTTGTATAATGGATCCAAGATATCTAAAACTTCCTCGCTTTTGGATGGGCTGTGTATTAAGCCTCACTTCCACGCCCGCCTCACACTCTACATCATTGAACTTGCACTCCAAGTACGCCGTCTTGGTTCTGCTCAACCTAAACCCTTTGGACTCCAGTCTGTCTCCAAACCTCCAGCTTAGCATTAACTCCGTTGCGGGTCTCTTCAATCAAAATAATGTCATCTGCAAATAACATACACCAAGGCACCTCACCTTGGATTTTCCGCGTCAGTTCATCCATCACCAAGATAAATAAAAATGGGTCAAGAGTTGATCCCTGATGCAACCTCAATCTCAACTGAAAAGTGCTCCGAATCTTCTCCCGTAGTCCTTACGTTTGTCTTGGCTTCATCATACATATCCTTGATCGCCCTAGTATACTCCACTGGTACACCTTTAGCCTCGAGGCATCTCCATAGAACTTCCCTCGGGACTTTGTCAGATGCCTTTTCTAAGTCGATGAACACCATGTGAAGGTCCTTCTTCCTCTCCCTGTATAGCTCCACCAGCCTTCTAACAAGATGAATAGCTTCCGTAGTAGAGCCTCCCCGTGAATCTGAACTGGTTCTCGGAAATAGACACGCCCTTCCTCACCCGCAACTCCACCACCCTCTCTCAGACTTTCATAGTGTGGCTAAGCAGCTTAATACCCCTGTAGTTGTTGCAACTTTGGATGTCTCATGTGTTCTTGTACAACAGAATCATTGTACTCCCCCTCCATTCTTCGGGCATTTTTGCCGTCTTAAAAACTACATTGAACAGCCTCGTCAACCAGTCCAGACCTGCCCTTCAAAATTCCACCGGAATCTCATCTAGCTCGGTCGCTCTTCCCCTACGAATCATACGAATAGCACCTTTGACCTCAACCTTGATGCACCTACAATAACCAAAAGAAATAGCTGAAAGTTACAGTGTGAAACTCGCGAAAAAGTGATAGTTCAGGTGTGGTTTTGACCATTATCTCTATTAACAAATAAAATTAGAGTTTCAGCAGTTGTGACTGTTTATATCAGCCAAGTTAGTCAAAGTCTGTTCAATTTGTAGGTTTTGCATCTGTGTAAAGTCTTGTTGATGTAGTTACAGAGATTAATCAACAATTAATAAAACTAGTGGGAATTTGGCTATATGAATACTCTGTATCAATTCAGCTCTGTTCGTGCCCATTTTGTTGCAATATTTACCTCATCTTTTGGTGCACCCTTGAGGTTCTTTTCTGTATAGATGATTGACTCACCATTGTAGAGAACCATATTTTGGTTTAGGTTTCTCAACATTTTGGTATACGTCTCATATACATTGATTTTCCAAAATTAAAGGGCCCGGTGTACAAAGCATGTTGATGTAGACAACATATGCTGCGGCTCAAACTCGAGACCTATAGGTCACACGGAGACAACTTTACTGTTGCTCCAAGGCTCCTCTTCAGTGATATCCCAACAACAACAACAACATACCCAGTGAAAATCCCACAACCTGGTTCAGTGATATCCCAACATTAATAAAATTAATTACCTTATCAAAGAAAGGTCTTCAATGTAGTTGTAGCGATAATACTATGTATATGGATCAAAGAATTATTTGTAAGTTACTCTCTATTGATATTTGACTCTTCCATGATAAAGTTTAAAAAGTCCTCATCATTCGAGGTGTAAGGCAAGAAATTGCAGAAGCGTAGTGCTCCTTATTCAGCAGCTTTGTTTTATTCTATATTCCTCCAGCTGAAAACTATATCAACACTGCTCCTTTGACTTGTATGCTGTATAGTAACCCTTTGAATAAAGTAAGTAATTCGACAATGATACAACAATAGTTGGTAAATAATTCTGAGATATCTATCTGCTTTTTTGTATATGGTGAAGTGGCTGTTGATTACAACAACAACAACATACCCAGTGTAATCCCACGAGTGGGGTCCGGAGGGTAGAGTGTACGCAGACCTTACCCCTACCTCCAGACTGTTTCCGATAGACCCTTGACTCAAGTTAAAGCAATATCAAAGCAAGTCAAAAAGGAAAAGGAACAATAAGTACAACACAACAGTACGCTGAGTGAAGAACAAGATAGTAGATAGTAACAGGAATAGAAGGACAAGAAACTACAGGAGAAATACTACGACTACTAGTAAGGAGTGAAGTAGTTGTTGATTAAAACTTTAAATGCTAGTGATAATAGGCACATCATTTAAGAGATGAAGAGTTACATATGGCTTGCGGGGAGATGGCTACTCACGAGTCTTACCACCATATCTTTATAAGAAACTGCCCTCTTATTGGTTTAGGGGCACTCAAAAATTCGAAATCCTTGTGAGGAGATCCTAAACTCTTGATTATAACTTGTATATGCAATGGAGACATGGTAATTTAGTTTTCATGGTCATGTGTATATATCCAGAATGCCTTGGTGCAATTTTTTCTTTCTTTTGCCTCTTACAAGTGCACTTTGCCCTAGCATTTCTGTATCTCTCTTTGGACTCAATTGGAGTATTTCTGATGTTGATGTATACATTGTTGAAGCCTTGATGACGTCATCTATAACAATTCACAGGAGTCGGAAAATCGTGCCTTCTGTTGCAATTTACGGACAAACGATTTCAACCGGTCCATGACTTGACCATTGGGGTTGAATTTGGAGCTAGAATGATCACAATAGACAACAAACCAATAAAGCTACAGATCTGGGACACGGTTTGTTTTGCATCTTTTCTTTCTTTTTTGCTTCGATATATTGCCGAATTTCTACAAAAAAATTGCGACCACTGGTTTAAAGTTTGTAGTCATCTTATTTTTGTCATAGGAGCTTAAGACTATGTAAATGACTTAAATTCTGTCCTAGGCAGCAGAATCATTTTCATACTGTTCTTGTTATTGTTTAGTTGTGCTGTCATTAAATGGATGATAGCATGATTCTAATGAATGTTCTCCATTTCAGGCTGGCCAAGAATCATTCAGATCTATCACAAGGTCATACTACAGAGGTGCTGCTGGGGCACTGCTTGTTTATGATATTACCAGGTATTATTCTGCATTATTTTTTGACGCTCTTTATGCATTAAATTGAAGGTAGTGAGCATGAATTTGCTCTCATTGTTTACAAAAGACGTACTTCTTGATTTAGCTTTTCATTTGGATCAAAGTTCCTAGAAATATTCCTCACACCAACTTGTCGGCCAGATATGTTATCTATAGAGCAGATTTTTGGCTGCATCTGCAATATACATTTTTTTGAGAAGGTAATTTTATATATATACAGAACAAATACTGCTGATAACGGTATACAATATCAGCATAAGACCCCAAAAAACACAAAAAAAAACCAGCTCATCCTAGTGATTCTAGCACCTTTAGAAATTAGAACTACTTCAGCCTCATTACATGTTCCATTTTACACCAAAAACAGAACCAAAAAAATGTACAATTCGCCTTAATCTTGTGAATTGCATTAGCAGTGTCTTCAAAGCATCTTCTGTTTCTCAAGCCATTTGGTCCACCATATGCACGCAGTTATAGTGTACTGTTCCCCCAAAGTGACTTCCTCTTCCTGACCACCTTTCTGTATCAACATTTAACAATTCTCCTTGGCATAACCCGATGCAGTCCAACCATACTCAAGAAGATCTGCCATAGTTGATCAGCGATTTGACAGTGCAAAAACAAATAACTGTTACTCTCTACCTGACTTACACTTCCACAAAGATAACATTTGCTGGCAGCTGCAATACCCCTCTTCTATTAGGTTCTCGTGTGAGACAGGATTCATTGCAAACTATCCATGTAAAACAAGCAGCCATGATTAGAGCTTTGGACCTCAAATTTGTTTCGATGGACAAGGGATTATGAGGTTGTCTACCTTTATTAACTGCCTGTTACAAGAACTAACAGTAAACACTCCTTTGCTGTTGGGCTTCAGAATAATGTTATCATCATTGTTTGGATAGCTGCAGGTCCATATTTAACAGGTTGAAAAATTCATCCGCCCTTGTTACTGTTGCGGAAGCCGAATATATAAAGAGTGATTAAATCACACCTACTATATCTAAAGGCAACTAATAAATAGTAATTGAGACAACAATAAATAAAGAACACCAAGAATTTACGAGGTTCGGCAAAATTATATTTTTGCCTAGTCCTCGGACACAACCAACCCAAATTTTATTCCACTCCAAAATTACAAGTGAAATACTACAAGAGAGAAAGAAGATTCAAATGCCTTAGAAGATGAGAACGCAAGTGAGGGATGATTTCATGTGAACAAAACCCTTGCTATTTATAGAAGAGAAATTGCTTCACTAATGTCATGCATGACATCACTTAGAATGTGATCATGCAATGTAAATGCATGAAAAATGCATTTACCAATTCCTTTCTACAAAAGTGGCTTTCAATGTTCACATTTGTTCACGTCAATCTTGAGGCTTCCAATGTTCACATTTGTTCCATGAATCTTGACAAATTCAACAGTTACCTCCAATCGTTAAAATTTCTTCCAAAATTAATGCTCCAAGCTCCTTTGATTCTGGATTCAGCCAAAGAGGAGGATTTGTTAGCAGCTAGATTAAGCAAAACTGGAAATAACTTCATTAGAGGGCTATGACTAGTCCAGTCGTCCATCCAAAAGGATTTTCAATGTACATTGTAGTCTCCAATTTGATTTATTACATTGTGGTCTTGTAACTGAATTGTAAAATACTATCTGATGCTGTTCTGAATCTAATCTGTCTTTTACTGTCAAAAAGAGAAATTAAAGAATTTCTAATGCTAGTGAGCACTCTGTTATTTTGGTTCATAAATCTCTCTCTTGACATAATGGAACCAATTATCTGGTCTTCCGAATTAAGTTTGATGTGGGATCCATGAATTCAGATGTGGACAACAATTAATTGCCTGCATCACTGTGTTTGTGCCTTTGTGGTGAATTGATGGTTCCCCACCCCCAAATTAAATTTCATATGGAAGTGAGGTCATTTACATATTTTTGTTTCGATTTTCCTTGCTTTCATAATGGATAATAGCTAATTGTATAGGAATCTAGGGATTCCTGTTGTCTCTTTAACTACATTTCCCTGCATTGTTCTGTTATTGAAGAAGTGATGATTTTCTTTCCTCCGGAAATTTTACAGGAGGGAAACATTTAATCACCTTGCTAGTTGGCTGGAAGATGCAAGGCAGCATGCAAATGCAAATATGACTATAATGCTGATTGGAAACAAGTGTGATCTTGCTCACAGAAGAGCTGTAAGCACAGAGGAAGGTGAACAGTTTGCCAAGGAAAATGGGTTGATATTTATGGAGGCCTCCGCTAAAACAGCTCAGAATGTTGAAGAGGTAAAATTAATCATTTAATGTGCTACTTGGGCTTTCATATTATATAATGGACGTCTCAAAGTAATTTATTGTACTTCTTCAGGCTTTTATCAGAACAGCCTCCACGATATATAAGAAAATTCAGGATGGAGTGTTTGATGTATCAAATGAGGTATTCCATATGCTGATTTTTTATGTATACTCTGCTTAATATGTTTCACTTTGGACAGTAAATGTTGTCACCTGTTTACTTGATAGCGAAAACTTCTGTCAGAATCTATTAATATATGAAAGGAAACACCATAAGAAAATTTGGGAAACATAGAGAAAAAATTAAGATCAGAGTACCTTGAAGTAGACAGCGCGTTGTGGTTCCTTCTGATCCTATCACCAGATATTTCTTTTCGTATTTGTTTAAAGAAAATAATGAAAAACAATATTACTGAACGTATTGCCTAGTCTTCACAAGGTAGGGGAAAAGGCTGCGTACACACCACCCTCCCCAAACTCCACTTGTAGGATTACACTGGGTATGTTGTTGTATTGCCTAGTCCAATTTCTTTCCTATTTGTTTTCCTTCAGCCCAACATAAATGCTGTTATAGCTTCTGTGATCTGTTTTGACCCCTAAAATAACCTTTATGAGGAGACTTGAGCCAGTGAACAGTACCTGGTGGAATAGTTGCAGTGCATGTAAGCTTGCCCAACACCATTGTTATCAGGAAAAAACTTGAGATCAGAGGGAAATGTGGTGCCTAATTGCGAGCCAGATCCCAATTTATACAAGTTAGGATATTATACATGCTATTTTTAGGAGGGGAAGTGAAGTAATTTTGAAATGATATATATATTTGAAAGATTACTGACCATCAAGACAGACCATCCGATCAATCTGCAATCCCGTTGTAGTTACGAGATTTTAACTAATCAGATGGACCAACAGTAGAGCATATCTTTATATAAATAGGTTCTTGTTTGTTGATGTATCAGTTGAGTACTGATGACAAAACTATTCGCTAGTAACTTAAATACCTGATTATTGTCTAGTTAATCAAGAAACGAGATTGCCAAAAAGCTTAATGCTTGGTTTCGTCGATGGTAAATTTTGGTTTCATCTATTCCCTGATCTAAAGAGTTGAATTTTTGTATTTCTCTTTGCAGTCGTTTGGAATAAAAGTTGGGTATGGTGGCATTCCTGGGCCATCGGGTGGAAGAGACGGAGCTGCTTCTCAAGGAGGAGGTTGTTGCAGTTGAAAGTGGAAAGTTACTCTTCAAATTTGATCATGTCCTGTGGTTATTCATTTGTGTTATTACATTCAATGGTATCTCCAATTTGTTTGTGTTTATGTTAGTATCTGGGCATATATTAGCAACTTCACTTATATTGGGACTTGTCTTCATTCTTTGAACTCTCCTTGTAATATTTGACATTACCAAATTTGTATAGAGTTTTAAAGATCTTTTCTGTGTATTTTTCTTTGAATAAGAAAACCCCCTTAGCTCCTCTGCACAACACCCCCCACCCACCCACCCACCCACCCCACCCAGCCACACACAAAGAGTAAAGGAAATTAGTGTCTTGGGCGTTTCCAGTTTGTTCTGGTTTGAGATAAGTTGTGCAATGGGCACGATCTAACTTGCTCAATTCAACTCGATAAAATATTTATGACCTCAACCCTTTTGATAAGTGGTGAATCAATGTGTCGAGCTATAATTCAACTCGTCTAAACACAATATTGGATGTGTTTTTCGAGTTGTACTTTTACATTCAAAGTTGACAAATGACATAGTAATATTGCCCATGGCTGGAACGTTGTCACAAGATTGATCCTCAAGCAAGTTAACAAGTGGACACTTGGACGAAAATGTTGACTTCAACCTAGACCAATATACTGGCTTTACTCTCTCAATTCCATTTTAATTGTCATTTTAGCTTTTTAAGTTAGTTAAGAAAATAATAAATATAGGTACAATTTTCCAAGTTATTTTTATTTAATAAAAATATTATTTCTTTTTAAATATTTCACATTGTAATATTAAAGGTATAGTTGAAAATAATGGTGTCTACTTCAAATTTTTCTCATTGATGACATACACTCACCTATGAGGTCACATTGCATTAAATAAACTTTGATTTTTTTATTTTACCTATGGTTAAATTAAAATCGATTTCATACTTATACCAAGTTACCAACATTATAATTTCCAATCCAGATTGAGAAGGGTAGAGGTCAGATTCCATCTGAAATTGAGTGATTCATGAGGGATTATGACGTATAAACTGAAGTAGCAATGGACAAATTTAAAGAGATGGTTGAGACAACATGGAAGGATGTAAAATGAAGGAATTCTTCGGTCTCTACAAATATTCTTACTCATATTCGCAATCTTTCTTGCATTATAAATATCACATATAAGCATAATCATAATGGATACACTCATCCAAAAAAAAGTACTAAAACCCCACATTATCGCCTTGTTGGTGGAATCTATTGAAATTTAAGTCATCACAAATTCACAATTGATGTATCTACTAGTTTAATGAATAAAATCAGCAAGTACAAAAAAGATTAGGAAATTAAAATTTAGATGGATATATTCCACTTCCCTAGAAAGACATAAATGCATTGTATAAACACTTTGTAGAAGATCTAAAACGTATTTGAATTTAAAAGTGTTTCAATGACTTTTGCACTCCTTCAAGTGACTTCTGAGTTTCTTGATAAGCTAAAGTCAATGAACTAAAAAATTGCTGTGTTCTTGAAATTCTTGTTACGAAGCCCGTAAAAAAATTGTGGATATTGTTGTACGAACATAAGACGCTGGTCCGATTATACGTATTTCTAATCCTAAATGGAATGTAACGATGTAGGGATCCATATGTAAATGTCCATTGTCTAATGGATAGGACAGAGGTCTTCTAAACCTTTGGTATAGGCTCAAATCCTATTGGACGCAATTTATTTCCATATATTATTTTTAGATTTCGATAGCAAGACTATTTGAATATTTGAATCCAAGATGCTTATACAACTATATAATCGGGATCACAGTTCCGACCATTCCTTTGAAGGCCGGAAGGTGAAGAAGTGTTTAGTCACACTCTCTATGAAACAGTCTTATCAAAGCGCTTTCTTTAACCAATCAAGCAAGACACTTAAGGGCTAAGGGAAATTCATCCTTGGATCAATGATCCTTCTTATGAGGGAATCATCGTGCTTTGATGTGTGTCTTAAATATACACGTAATATACACTTACCATAAGGGGTGTATATCACATGTATATTCCAGATTTGGTAATGTTCAGCCCGTGATATACACGGTAATATACACACCGTGTATATCGCAGTTTTATGGTAGATTTTAGGTAAATATTGTAGTGTAAATATTGTATTAATTAGTATTGTACACTTACTATAATTATAAGATTCTTGTACTACTAGAATATGGTTTTGGGAGTAGAATAGGAATATGATTTTTCTAGTATGGAAAATTGTAAATTGTATATATACTCTTTCATTAATGAAAATAATCGAGGGATTATTTCTTTCATGGTATCAGAAGTCTAGGTCTCTTATTTTCCTCCCCACTTTTCCGTCCAAACAGTCACGGTTCCGAGCACTTATTCTCAGTTTCCATGTCCGGAATTGTTATTTTTCTCTTCCCAAATTTCTTCCAAATTTATTCCTCACGTTGTTCATTGCTATTATGGCTAAGACCACTTTTCACCCTGCCCTTACTGTTTCTAACATCAAGAATCATATCCATGTCATTCTTGAATTAGAAAACGTCCAATACGCGATGTGGGCTGAACTATTCAAAGTTCACGCACTTTCACATCAAGTCCTCCACCACATAATTCCCTCGGACCCTGCGGATAAAGAGGTGCCTAAACCCGAGGATGATCCTAAATTGTGGACGACCTTTGATGCTACCGTCCTTCAGTGAATTTACTCCACAATCTCTACCGACCTGTTGCAAACGATTATCGAACTAGATGCTACGGTGATGGCAGCTTGGAATATGGTGCGTGATATCTTCCAAGATAATCAAAATTCTCGTGCTGTTACCCTTGAGTAGGAATTCTCCCACGTCAACATGGAAGACTTCCCCAATGTTTCAGCATACTGCAAAAGGTTATAGGAATTGATGGACCAACTCCGCAACGTTGGTGCACCCGTTACAAACTATCGTCTTGTCCTTCAGATGATCGCAGGCCTATCTGACGCCTATAGTGGCGTCGGTACGCTTCTTCGTCGGAGTAGTCCTCTTCCGCAGTTTTATCAAGCCCGCTCAATACTCACACTTGAAGAAGCCGAATTGGTTAAGAAAACGGCCACTGGGCCCCACATATCTTCATGATGATCGAGTCTGACTTTTCTCAGTCCGTCTCCAACAGTTCCGGCCAAAACTGCAAAAACGGTGGAGGCAAAAAGGGTCAAAATTGCAAAAATAATGATAAGAATCGTAGCGGAAACTGAGGTGGGAATAACGAGGGTGCTAATGGGCCTCGAGGTAGTGGGTCGCAAGACAATTGGCCACATCCCTGGGCCCCTGGGCGTGGAAATGGGCCAGTGAGCCTGGGCCTAACAACCACTATTACCAGCCACCTGTTCCGTATCCCACATGGGCCCAGTTTGAGAATTCCAGCTGGCCCAGTCCAGTAGCCCACTACTGGAACCCGAGAGTTAATGTTGGGGTGGGGAAGAAAGCCGACGTGCTTGGGCCTCGACCCCACCAGGCCCACCATGCCACGGGACCCACCTCTACCGATATTGAAGTCGCGATGCACACACTCGGATTAAATCCCCCAGACGCCAATTGGTACATGGACACCGGAGCCACTACCCACATGACGTCCGACCAATGTACTCTCTCGTCTTATTCCAATTTGAGCAGTAATCGTGGTATAATTGTTGGTAATGGTAATTCGATTCCAATTCATGGTTACGGTCACAAAACTCTGTCTCCCTTCCATCCACCTCTTATCTTGAAAAATACCCTTCATGTCCCTAAATTAATTAAAAATTTGGTGTCTGTCCGTAAATTCATCACTGATAATTTCATTTCTGTTGAATTTGATCCTTTTGGGTTTTTTTGTGAAGGATTTCAAGACGGGGATTCCTCTCATGAGATGTGATAGTTGGGGAGATCTTTATCCTATCACACCCACCTCCGGTCTCTCGAATCCAGTCTTGCCATCATCTTTTGCAGACCTTGGTCCTTCCTTGTGGCATGCTCGTCTAGGTCATCCGGGGTCATCTATTTTGTCTTCCTTAGATAAAAATAATTTTATTTCTTGTAAATGTACATGTAGTACTCCGATTTGTCAATCTTGTTCTTTAGGAAAATTATTAGACTGTCATTTGTAGACTCTAATTCTCGTACTTTAATGTCATTTGATATTATTCATAGCGATTTATGGACGTCTCATGTTCTCAGTTCTATGGGTCACTGTTATTATGTTCTATTTTTGAATGATTATTCTAATTTTTATGGACTTTTCTAATAGCGAAAAAATCTCACGTTTTTCCACTTTCCTAAAATTTAGAGCATTCATCAAAACCCAATTCGAACGGAAAATAAAAAATATTCAATGTGATAATGACAAAGAATATGATAATACGGTGTTCAGGAGTTTTGTGCTAATAATGCGATCAATTTTCATTTTTCTTGTCCTCGTACATCCTCATAAAATGGAAAAGGCGAACGCAAAGTTTGTACCATTAATAACATTGTCCGAACATTATTGGTCCATGCTTCTGTACCCCCTACTTTTTGACATCATGCTCTACAAATGACTACATATCTACTTAACATTCTTCCTACCAAAGGTTTGACATATTCGTCTCCCCTTCACATCTTATCTAATAAGACTCCTTCATATTCTCATCTTAGGGTCTTTGGGTGCTTATGTTATCCGTTGTTTCTGTCCACCACAATTAACAAACTTCAGGCCCGTTCTACTCCTTGTGTATTTTTGGGTTATCCGTCTAATCATCGTGGTTACAAATGTTTTGATTTATCCTCTAGGTTACAAATGTTTTGATTTATCCTCTAATAAAATCATCATTAGTCGCCATGTTATTTTTTATGAAACCCAATTTCCCTTTGCTAACGTGAATAGTCCCGTGCCTAGTTCGTATAATTTTTTGGACGACACCGTCTCTCCGTATATTATCCATCATTTTTTGAACCTATCCCGCACCCAAAATCCACCAACGGGCCCACTGCCCACTGGACCTGCAGTCCCGTCTCACCCCTCTGTTTCCTCCGCACTTGGGCGGCTTACGCCCGGTTCCGTAATAGGGCGATTGCCCACCAATATAGAACCGGTCCAGTCTCGACTTGATCATCGCTACAATTTCCTGCGGGCAAGAGCCCATTTGCTCTGGGCAGTCCATCTCTTGTCCTGAAATTTTCGAAAATTCACCCAATTCTCCCTCGAGTCATGGACGTGTCACTCGTAGTCAACGAGGTATTTTTAAACCAAAAAGACATTTTAATCTAAATTCTAATGTTCTTAAATCACCACTGCCCTGTAATTCCGTGTCTGCTTTTAATGACCCGAATTGGAAAATTTCTATGACCGACAAATATAATGCTCTTATTGATAATAAGACGTGGGAGTTGATGCCCCGTCCATCTAGTGTTAATATTATTCAGTTTCTGTGGATTTTTGCTCATAAAGACAATTCTGACGGTTCTTTTGCGAGCCATAAGGCTCGTTTTGTAGGTGATGGTAAGACTCAGCAGGTTGGTGTGGATTGTGGTGAGACATTTAGTCTGATAGTCAAACCGGCTACCATTCGCATTGTGCTCAGCTTGTCTCTTTCGAAAGCATGACTCATTCATCAGTTGGATGTGAAAAATGATTTCTTACATGGTGATCTTAAGGAGACAGTCTATATGAATCATCCCTTGGGGTTTAGGGATCCCAAATATCATCATCATGTCTGTTTATTGAAGAAGTCCTTGTATGAGCTTAAGCAGTCCCTACGGGCTTAGTATAAGAGGTTTACAGACTATGTTTCGACTATTGAGTTTTCTCACTGCAAGTCTGATAATTCATTGTTTATATATCGTCGTGGTTCTTCCCTGGCTTATATACTATTATATGTAGATGATATCATCTTGACTGCCTCTTCTGGTGCATTATGACAGTCTATCATGACAATGCTCAGTTTTGAGTTTGCTATGAAAGACTTGGGGTCATTGAGTTACTTTTTAGGGATTGCTGTCTCTCGTCATGCAGGTGGGTTGTTCTTATCCCAACAAAAGTATGCAGCTGAGATCATTGAGCGAGCTGGTATGTCCTCATGTAAGTTTACTTCCACTTCAGTTAATACTAAACCTAAGTTGGGTGCTGAGGTTGGCTCACCGTACGAGGATCCGACCGGCTATCACAGTCTTGCAAGGGCCCTTCAATATCTTACTTTCACGAGACCCGATATTACGTATGTCGTACAACATGTATGTTTGTTTATGCATGATCCTAAGGTTGAGCACATTAATGCGCTCAAATGCATTATTTGGTACATCCAAGGGACACTTGACTTTGGCTTACATTTATATCCGACATCGACGTCTACACTTGTCTCGTATACAGATGCTGATTGGGGTGGCTGTTCAGACACCAGACGCTCTACGTCTGGCTATTGTATGTTTCTTGGTAATAACTTGGTCTCATGGTATGCAAAGCGTCAATCGACTTTGTCCCGCTCTTGTGTAGAGGTCGAGTATCGAGGGGTAGCCAATGTGGTCTCTGAATCCTGTTGGTTACGTAATCTTCTCTTATAGCTTCATTGTCCTATTCAGAAAGCTACCTTGGTTTATTGTGATAATGTTAGTGTCATCTACCTTTCTGGTAATCCGGTTCAGCACCAGCGCACTAAACATATCGAGATAGATATCCACTTTGTTCGCGAAAAGGTAGCTCGTGGACAAGTACGTGTTCGTCATGTCCCTTCCAGATATCAAATTGCAGACATCTTTACCAAAGGTCTTTCCTCGGTCTTGTTTGAAGATTTTAGGGACAGTCTCAGCGTACGAAAACCGCCCGCTATGACTGCGGGTGTGTGTTAAATATACATGTAATATACACACCGTGTATATATCACGTGTATATTCCAGATTTGGTAATGTTCAGCCCGTGATATACACGGTAATATACACACCGTGTATATCACGGTTTTATGGTAGATTTTAGGTAAATATTGTAGTGTAACTATTGTATTAATTAGTATTGTACACTTACCATAATTATAGGATTACTGTACTACTAGAATAGGGTTTTGAGAGTAGAATATGAATAGAATTTTCCTATTATGGAAAATTCTAAATTGTATATATACTCTTTCATTAATGAAAATAATTGAGGGATTATTTTTTTCAGTGTGCACTTGACCGAGTTATTGATGTGGCGAAAGGATCTGGTCTTTCACTGTGGACGAGAAAGAACGGAAGTTGACTTGAATATATTAGCTCAACTAATCCAGACGTGCTGCGTAGGGCCCATTTAAGACCGAGGCACGTCATTTTCAGGTTTGAATTCGAGATTTCTGATTATAGGTGTAGAGATTTCATCCATTTCATGAGTTGCTATTCTCAAGACAAATTTGAGTTGTGATTGGTCCGAAAAGTCACAGGAAAGAGGGTCCAAGTAAAATTTAATTTAATTTCTTCATATCTGAAATCTCATAAACACACACAAAATTTAACAGTCTTACATTATTATAACGGGAAGTGCACAACAAAATAGAGATTCACTGAATCTTGATCAAGTTACATGGATAATCCAACAATATATGACAACAAACACTAGTGATGCACATGGTCGTTCACGTTAGCTGCCGGGGCGGGATAGCTCCCACCAGGCGATTCCCTGGTGCTCCGGCGGTGGCTACTACCCAGGCCATCCAGCCTTTGTGTCACTGCCATTATAATTTCAACACATCAAATGTATAAAACACATATACATATTATACTTTAGTACTCATGTGAATTATGGTCTAGGACCAGAGGCAGAATCGGTGTGTGAACCTTATGGGTTCTGGATTCTAATTTTCTCAAGTTAGTGGACTTTCACCGCTAAAAAAATTATATTTTTTCACTGAATTTTTCACTGGAATATATTTAGTGGTTATTTCTCATTGAATGTCGGTGGAAAAATCTAAAAAGTAGTGTTTTCACATGGAAAAATTAAGAAGTTTCCAAGCGTTTTAATGAGAAACTGTTTTCACCATGTGTTTTTCCAGTGAACTGGTTTAGTGGAATGAGGTGGAAAAATCATGTTTTATTGCATAAATTTCCCACTATAGCTGAAAAAAAACCTTTGTTTTAGTAGTGACTAAATCAATACTACCTCTTCCCCGATTTATGTGACACCGTTAGGATTTCAAGTCAAACTTTAAAATTTTGACCATGAATTCGGATATGAATAATTTTTTTTAGAAATATATTTTACATATTTAAAAACTATGTAAGAAGTAAGGTAAATCACAATAATTGACAATTCAAAATATTTATAAGGCATATCAAAATATCGTGGTCAAAGAAAAACTCGTTTGGTTCTCGATATTCGAAAGGTGCCAGGTAAATTGGGATGGAGGGAATAATTTGTACATATTCAATGGATTTTTAAGACAAATATAAAGTTTAAGTCAAAACTATTGGGTGCGACTGAACTTGTAATCGACACTCTAGGTCCGTGCTTGTACCTTGTTAATAGGACTAATTCTGTTCTGTCTAATAACAAGGAGAAATCAAGAGTAAAGAGAAGAAGGAAGATATGCAGCACCTTGATTACTTGCAGAGAAGTCTAAGACTATTCTTGCTGCTTCACCATATTCACACCAAGAATTCAGGCACAATACAAAGAAAACCAGCATTAACATAGCACATGTAGTAGTTCTGCCTTTGTATATAAACATCTTTATTTCCCTTTTCCTCAACTTGTTCCGCTTCTGCCTCCCAATATGATTCCTTTTTTTTATAGTGCGGAAGAATATGGATGGAATCAGCTCATGCATAGACTTTTTCGTGTTTAGTATGCTTGAAAAAGTCTAAGTCGTTTTTTCAACAACATATTTTAAAAAAAAACAACTTATAAGACATCTATTGAAATTCATTTTCTTGTGTTGATTACTAAAAAATATCTTTAAAGGAAATTTTCCATCAAAGGAGAAAATGACTCCTTGAGTCATTTTCGTTGCAACTACCTTAATGTTTAATCTTACATGACCTGCTTTAATCAATACTAAAACATATAATCAATCTTTAACAATTCAAAAAAATTATCAAACCACTATTCCATTTGCTATTACTTATTGTTTACCCCCAAAAAGATACAATTGAATTGTTAGTGGTTTAAAGGATACGTGGATTGACTTGTTCAAATTGATAAGTGTTGGATATGTAAAGCAGTACGGGAAGTAAATAAATTGTTGGAAATTAGCCTTTGGCGGGAGTTGCGACCGACCAACTTTAACGGCTTAAACACTAGTGTTACGTATGTTGGAGAATCCAGTTCTTCACACATGCATGATCTACTAAGTACGTAGATAACCGTAGGGCCAAGAATCGTCAAATTTCATTGAGAAATGAAAGAGATATTGGTTCACGAAGTAAGGTGTTTGAAGCATGGAAAAGTGTGGTGTGTGATCAATTCTCCCTCATCGGTAGAGGAAGAAAGAATTGTTGTGTATATAAGACTCGAAATTGGTTTGGGGTTTGGGACCCCAAGGAGTATCCCATGTGTTTAAAGGAGGGAGGACCTAGATGTGCTTCGGTTCGAAGAAAGACCACACGCGCGCCGCCGCCGCCCGTCAGGTCCGATCCGGTTCCGAGTTCTGAGTTTCGGGTTCTCGGGTTCACGGGTTCACGGGTCACGGGTCACGGGTCAAAGTTTCTAGAAAGTCAGAATTTGGACGGTCAAAGCAGAAACGCCACAATTCAGCCTGAATTACTCCTCCTACAATGGCCAATCCGTTGGTGTTCTTCACCATTTATTTTGGTGACATTACTACCTCCATAATGGCCATTACTTGGCCAGTAATGGCTGTTATGGAGGCAGTTTTCAGTTCCTCCCTCACCTATATAAACACCCCTTACACCATTGTTGAGGCACACTTACAATATACACGAAAATACACAAGCAAAACAGTTTCTTCCTACATCTTCCAAACATCATTTCGTTACTCAATATTTTTCACTGTAGCATTTGAGTTTCCTTTGCTCAAGTGTTCCATTGCTGTTTTATCTTGGGAGACAAATTGTCCAGGACGTATAAAGGATACATACGGGGCAATATTATCTTAAGGACATAGTGCCACACTCGACTCAACAAAAACAGTTTTTCAATTTTTCTTGTTCATCTTTGTAATTTTTAGTTTTCTAGTTGAATTGTAATTTCAATTCTTACATAATCAGTTACTTGTAATTTCCGTTCCTGCAATCCTTTGTAAAGCCAAGATAAATATTACAAGTGTTCGAAAGGATAAACAAATAGCCAATATTCAGAACTGCCACAAGGTTGTTGAGTCTTGAATCTTGATAACCTAAAATTAAGAAACACTAAATCTGGATTGTTACAATTATGGTTGAGTCGAGAGATGACTCTCTGTCTTTAAGATAAGATTGCCCCGTATATATGCTTTTACGTTAACGGACAATAGTCTCCCAAGATAAAACAACAAATAATCAACATTACAAAGCAAATAGGTTGATTCTGTCGAAGAAAACAAACACGAAACGACTTGCTGAAGAATGAAAAAGGAAGGAAGAGTTTCTGTTTTTGACATTATTTCTGCTCACGTTTTTTGACAGAATCTGTGTTGTTTCTCTCTTCTGTTTGTCTCTGTGTGTATATTGTGTAGTCTATGGTATAAGGGGAGGGACTCCTCAACTGCCAAGTAATGGCAGTTTATGGTCAAGTAATGGCCATTAGTAAGGGAATTAATCAGCCAAGTAATGGCTGATTTAATGTGCACATTGAAGGAGCTTTTAGGGAGGTGATTAAGTGCAGATTAATGGTTTTAACGTTTCAAAAACCAACCAAAACGGTAGGCAGAAACTTTCTGCCTTCTGTCGTTCCCAATTTCATCTTTCCAGAAACTTCAAGGACCAAACTGTAAATATTAAATAATTTGGGGGTCTATCAGAAGAAGCCAAAAACCCAAGACCCACGACCCGAGCCCGGACCGGACGGGCGGGCAGCGGTGGCGCGCATGCGGGCTTAGCCTTGAACCCAAGCACATCTAGGTCCTCCCTCCTTCAAACACATGTGTTACCCCTTGGGGTCCCAAACCCTTAGCCAATTTTGAGACTTATAAAGAGAACAATTCTTCCTTTTCCGACTGATGTAGTAGATTTGTCTCACACCACATTTTCATGCCTCAAACACCTTACTTCGTGGACCAATATCTCTTTCATTTCTCAACGAAATTTGACGATTCTTGGCCCTACGGTCATCTACTCACTTAGTAGATTATGCACGTGTGAAGAGACAAAGCCTCCAACATGCGGAACCCTAGTGTTTAAGTCATTAAATATGGGTGGACGCACCTCCCCACCAAAGACAAATTCCCAACAATAAGAAATAGTAAACAATAAGTAATAAAATTAGCTTGATCTTTCTTGAACTCAGATGAATTTCCCGAGCAAGATTGGTCCGATCTTGTTATGAACTTTAACTGAATTGTGCCGGTAACAAAGTAGAGTAAGAACAAAATGCTAAGCTGTGATTTATCAAATGCTAAGTATTGAGAGTAAAATTGGATGTCCTTCCAACATGAAGATTGAACTCCTTTTATAGTAATGAAAAAAGGGCATTGATGCCCGAGAATCTCTCTGAAATTAAATGTTATTAATGCTAATTATGGCCTCTTAATGCCTAAACATTAACGACTGGCACCATATCCGGATCGGATACACACTGAATATCTTCGGAACTTCACTCGGTGTCACTTATGTCGGTTGTATCCGAGTTTGCCTCAATTGCTTCCTCGTCTTGAGAATGACTCCTATCCGGTATCAAGTCTATTCATTTACCTCGAACTCTTATTCTGATCTTGCCATGTGTTGTACCAAATTTTTACCATATACACTTATATCAAACTTACTATATATTTTCAAGAAAATATTTTTCGCTCACTAACATAACTAAACACTAGAAAACAATTTACATGAAAATATTTCTCATGAAAGACACTTTTCAGAAAAATATTTTTTTTTATGTAAAAATGATTTTAGCCGTACCAAACGCACATTTAATAACAGACATATTACTCCCATCTCTAAAAAAATTAAGAGATTTAACCTATGGAACCTTAAATAATTAATTAATTAATTTCATTGTTAATTGGAATACCTATTCTCAATAATTTTGAAATAAAATCTACGTACTTAAAAACCATTATAAGAAAGAGAGAAACAAAAAATTATACTTTATTCCTTAAGAATATACGAAAGTAGTACCAAAACATATTAATAAAAAATTGTGACTTTAATTAAAAGGGAGCAAAATGTTGGAAATTACGAATGTAATATCACAGCGTCGCCTTTCTAACCGTATCAGGAGGACTTAATAAAGTATAAAAAAACACCTCCGCTAAAACTATAATGTTTTGTGGCAACTCAATGAGTCGCTACAAAAGCCTTATATTTAGTGACGACTTCCAGGGTCGCAACTAAAGGTCGTCACTATAAATCTTTTTTCTTGTAGTGTCAATGGGATCAAGTGGTTATTTAACCCTTTACAAAAGGTCTTTTTGCTTTATGGAACTTCACAAATATTTTTTAAGTTTATCACCCTTGTGGGACCTACATATTCAAAAGAGATTGTCAAGTCATCATTTGTAATTGCCTTGGAAAATAAAAGGACCTTACTTATTGCAATTAAAAAATTATTAAAAGGCATGCTGACAAAAAACGGTAGTGTCATATAGAACCAATTGGTTCTTTTCCCTCCATCAGATCAAGCTTCTCAAACAAGATGGTGTGAAAAATTGATTTGCAAAAGATTTTTGTTTTGAGTTGATAGATTTCTGAGTAAGTAATGTATTCTTTCAAGTTTTGTTTTGTGATTATTTTGTGGAAGAAATTGAAAAAATCAAGCTTCTCAAACTTTCACGGTGTGAAAAAATAGATGTCTTGCAAAAGATTCTTATTTTGAGTTCATAGATTTCAGGGTAAGTGATGTATTCTTTCAAGTTTTGTTTTGTGATTATTTTGTGGGTGAAATTGAAAAAAATGAGGGAATTATAAAAGTAGAAGATACACCAGAAGAGAGATTTGATAGTTAACGTATGAGATATGTGTATTAAAACATAGAAGATATTAGTAGAAGCACAAGAGATTTGTGTATCTGAGTAGTAGATAAACAAGATAAGAGATTTTATTATTGCAGTAGGAGATTTGTGCATTTCAACATAGGAAATCTTAGGTCAAAACGCAAAAGATTTGTGTGTTCAGTAGAAGGTGAACAAGAAAAGAGATCTAATGACTTAAGCAAGAGATTTATGTTAACACGTAGGAGATCCTTTTAATAAAATGCAAGATATTGGTATTTTTTTTTATTTTGCAGGTGATAATCTATAAATAATAATGGGTAATTTGATTATTTACATTGAGTTTGAAGCAAAAAAGAAGTTGTTCAATATGCATAGAAACAGGAAGTCAAGGTTGGAAGCAAACTAATAATGATCATTAAACGGGGAGCAAAAAGAGCGTAAAGGCTCGCACAAAAACACTTAAGGGCATATAGGCCCTCGGAATCTGACAAAGTAGAGCACGAAGTCTCAAAACTAAGTTAAAAGGGCACACATGCCCTAAAATATCCATCCAACAAAAATGGTGCACAGACCGAAACAAAAAGTTCAAAAAGGGTGCATAGGCCCGCAATAAGTTTACAAGGCTGAAGCTAGTTATCTTCCCTAGGCATGCTAAGAAGACCTATAAACCAATGTCCAGAGGCTCAAGACTTGCAAAGCTAAGATGGGGGGAGCATCTTCACCACCCGAGGAACCAGCAGAGGCATCAGAGGAATGGGAGTTTCTTCACGAAGGTCATCCATGTCCGCCTCAGCTGCACCTAGATCCACCGACGCATCTATTAGGTCTGAGGAGACATTAATATGTCCCTCCTCAATGCCTTGCAAAACCTCATATCAGGTGTGAATAACAGCATAATCCTGAAGCAAGGTGGCCCTCCGCTATTCGGCAGCTCGGCGAAGCACCAGACGCTGGTTTCGGGCTCTAAATCGGGTACGGGAAGCCTCGAGCGCTTGCACCCATTCCCAAGCAGCATCACGCTCGGCCTCCACCCGGTCTAACCTCTTATGCAGTAATTGACAAGCCGTAGTCATATGCCAGAAGGTATCCTCCTAAGCCGATAGTGCTTGCTTGGCCTTCTCCCACTGTAGCCCCAAAGTGGCCCTCAAGGCCTAGACACCTCCATTCTCTGTCCAAAGTAGGGGCAAGATTATCCTGAAGGCGCTGGTTCTCCTCCGTCAGCCTCTCCACATCACGGGAGAAAGAAGAAGGCATACTCTTAAAAAGCTCAATGGAGGAGGAAGCGGCGACATGACCTTGGAAAAAGATCAAATAAGTAAACCCAACACATGTGTTTTACTCTAAAGAAAAAACAACTAGAAAGGAGAAGATAAGTCAATATACTTGAAGAAAAAGACCCCCAGATAAGTCAGGGAAGCCTCCAAACCAAGGTTCGGGCTAGCAGCAGGAGGCGATGAAGCTGAAGGGCCGGTGCCCGCATTCTCAAAGGAAGCCTCGCCACCTTCAACGCTCTCGGGTTGGCCTTCATTGACTCCCGATCCCACGATAGACTCGGTAAAAAGGACCCTCGTGCCCCCGGCCTTAGCAACCTCTTCATCATCAACCTTCACATGAACTACCCCTCACATCTCCTCCTTCCAATACTCAGTGAGTCAATGACGCATTCTCACACGCGAACCGATCCCTCCGGAGGAAGATGCCCCATCATCCGGAAGCCAAAGCTTTTTGTTTCTCCTTACCTCTGAAGCCGCTTGTGTGATACACGCTCGGGCTTCCACATTGGAGGACATTTCTTAGCTGAATCCCCTCGAGTGGGAAATCCTTGCAAAAATGAAATAAATCAAAATTATGTCAAAATGTTCAATTTGTAAATGAACGAATATAAAAAAAAGTACCCTTTCCACCGATCGGCGGAGATGCCTCTCCATGTCCTCGCGATGCCTTCGGAGGCATAAAGCACGCTCATCACCCAGCCAAAAATGTTAGGCAGGGGTTCAGGTCCAACCGGAGCCGCTGAAGAAAGATGAAAGATAAATATTAGAAATGGTGCTCAGGAGGACACAAGGGAATGACACATGAGGAAGGGAAAAAGATACTCACGGTGTTGTTCCATTGTTCTGGGAGAAGGTTGAGGGTGGCATCGTGG
The DNA here is from genome assembly GCA_029783415.1 of Anisodus acutangulus. Lineage (NCBI taxonomy): Eukaryota > Viridiplantae > Streptophyta > Magnoliopsida > Solanales > Solanaceae > Anisodus > Anisodus acutangulus. The sequence goes on from CM056511.1 coordinate 8,553,847, forward strand.
AGGTGGCTGGTGTGAATCATCACGAACCGATCACACCATCCCCGATCTTGATCGTCCTCAACACTAATAATGAGGCCTCTGGAACCTCGTAAATCAAGATTTATCATTCCCCTATGAAATACGCGGGGGGAGTAGATGTGGATCAGGTGATCTAAAGTAAAGGGAAGATTTTCAAGGTCCGCCAAAAACTGCAAGCACCGGACCACTCTCCATGTTTGGGCAGTCAGATGCCCTAGAGATATGCCATAGCGCGGCAGAAGGCCTATATGACTTTATGAACCGGGAGGCCAAACCCGATGGTGAAGAGAGAGGTATAAACCATAGACATAGAAGGGACGTGCCGGGTAATGGGAAGAGTACCTCGACCTTAGGCCCCCATTGATAGTCGATACGGACTTCGGAGATTATAAAGTCATCAATCATGGAAGTAATCCCTTCCACAGATTCGTATTGATAGTTGGCACGTAAGTCCCTCTCATAATTGAAATTGGATGGAATGATATCAGACGCTGTGGAACCAAAGTCTATCGTTCGAGTAATAAAATAAGATGAGGGCCGGCAACGAACGGAGACTGCCGAAGTAGCGCCTAATTGCTCTCACATACTGGCGCGAGTAAGATCATAAGAAGGAGATGTAGACGTAGACGATGAAGACATTGTGAAAGTATGGGTAAAGTAGGTAGAGAAATAAGTTTGCACAAAGTGAAGAATGAGAGTGAGAATGGGGAAACCAAAGCGGGGGTCATCCTCTTAAATAGCCAGCATAAATGATCATTAATCTTGGAAAGTGAAGCGGTGTGCCCTGTCAGTAAATGTCAATCGGTGTCTCTGAAAGGGCGTCATCGAATGAATGAAAGGTTGCATTAAATATCGATTTGACGAAACGTCTGATCGTGGAAAAAGAGGCAACATTTCGATTTCCGTGAAAGTTCAGAAAACGGACAAACTTTTCCACTTCCCAGGCTCATGGAATGAAGGGCCCGAAAAGTGGGGGACTATATGTATTAGGTGAAAAGCGCATTTGGGAAATCAGTGTATGTGGAGACTCAGATGGCTCGGGGACACTCGACAGTTGTGTCCCACTCCTACCAACCCTTGTCACATCCGTCAGTCTTGATCAGAGTGTCTCAGCGTGCGTGGACACGATGACGCGACGCCAACAAGGTCATGTCATCATAACTTTTAGGGATTAAATAGTCTAGTTTTGACTTAGGTATGTAAAGCTTAAGAAGGAAGCAAGGGCATTCTTTATATATCTTCTACCTCACTTGGTAATCCTAACACTATTTCTCTCAAAACAATATACTCGAAGAATCATTTGTCCATTTTTATTTACTGCTTGTCTTGGATTTTAGCTTAGTTATTTATTTTGTTCGCTTATCTCATATATTTGTTATCCGTGACCGGATTCGTCAAGGAATTTTTCGGATTGGATACGACTCATTTTTCTTCAAACCCTAAAATACAAATCTCTAACTAGGTTTATGGTTAGAACATATTTCACCGATACTCTTTTTCTCTAAAATATAAAGAAAGAATGATAAGATTATGATTACAAGAGTATCAAAGCATTTCTCTGTTTGTTTCAGTTCGACTATTGATTTCACAATTTATTTGTAAAGTTAAACTTACATATTCCAAAATTACATAGAAAGTACTAACAAATAAAAAGTTACTTTTATCATCCAATACAGTGCCTTTAGGAAAGTTGCGCCAAGTCATGTTAACTCTTTTCATACCGGCAGGGGAACAAGAGAGTAACATACGAACTCACAAGATCTCACTAGCTATTTCCAAATAATATATATATATGATAATTAATTCATTAAATATATATAAATATTTGATTGAATTCGCCTCTGCATGGGCTTCTTCCTTAATCCCCAATTATAGGCGGTGGTGGAGTAACCCTGTTTGCAACAACAAAAGAATAATCTATTAGAAATCTTTCATTAAAACAGTAACAAAAAAATCAGTATAAGAGCTCTTATAATAAAATCCGTACTGCTGACTACGAGTATTTGCAGTAGGCTCAGGATTGGGTTTAAACGGGGTCTGCATGTTACCTCTGATTAAACCCATATTCGCTTTAAATTTGACCGTGGACAACTCTAAGATCCTTGATTCGCTTTGCAAACACAATGATAAAATAAGAAAAATTACTAGAAAGTTGGATGTAATAGAAAATTTTCTCATTTCTAATAATTGGGTGTGTTTATTGTGATATGCTTGTAGTAAGGAAGAAGAACCAACATAAGAAATAAGAATCACTAATATAGTGTATCTTATAATACCCATTTTTCAATTACGCGTTATTGGAGTTGCCAAACTCCTAATTTTGAGTCAAACCTCTGTGTGTGAATGGAAAGTCTCCGGTCAAACAAGGGAAAAAAAAAGACAGAACTCATAAATTATTCGGCACAATGACGATGTATGGATAAACAACCGTTTTGTCTTTCGTTGTTTCTCACTAGAGGTTAGTTACCCACATTGAAGCCTAATTACATTTCGAATTGACGCCGTCTGAAGCTCATTCAGGCCGAAAAGTGCTCCATGGCTGAACCCGAGACCTCTAGTTAAGAGAGTGCAGCGCTATCCGGTGCATCACATCCTAAGGGACAAGAATAATATTTTAAGGAGCAACTGTTCTATAAAGGAAATTATTCCCCGTCTCAAATTACTATAGTGATCTCTAAAAATACATGTCTCAAATTATTTGTCATTTACAAGTTCAAGACAAAATTAATTATTTTTTTCTCATTTTACTCGTAGAAATAGTTGTTTTTGAAGACTTCGTACAACCTGACCTTTGACTCACCTGATTCCAAAAGAGTACGTTTGGTTGGTGTCATATGCTTGTCTCGTGCATACCAAGGTTTCCTTGCCTTGCTTTCCAGGAACAGAATGACAGAAGCGAAGTTCAACTATGAACAGAGAAAATAACACATAAATAAAATAAGTATTCAATGAACAGAAATTGTATTTTAAATCTTAAATTTTAAGAAGTGTAAAAGAGAAACACAAATATATAATTTGAAATGAAGAGAGGAAGGACCAACATGATTACATCATGAGTACAGGTAGAACATTACCATTAATTGCCAACCATTACTTGTATTTTGTTTGAATATAATGCATTGATACCCTGATTGGAACTAGTGAAATAATGATTTTCGCTCACAATATTTTAAGCTTTTTTTGAGATAAAATTATGTTCGAACATAAAATTTTAATTACTATTTTTAACTTTAATTTCAATAATTTATTTTTTTAACTTCAATCAATTACTATCCGAACGCCTTAGCATTGTGCAGTGTAGAAAATATTGTAGAAATTGCAAAATTTTGGGTCATAGCATCGTGCAGTGTAGAAAAGTTGAAATGAAGAAGGCGAAGGAAAATTCTGCATTGAATTAAAAAAAAACAGGACAGAGAAAAGGCTGAGTCTAGTGGATCAAAGAATGAGGATGAACCAAAATTCAGTGAAAATAGTAACAACATTGTGAGCCAAGAAGATGAAATCAATCAGCATGATGAAGACAATAAGAAACAAAAGGAGATTGAGGAGGCCCCTAAAATCCAAAAACAAGAAAGGGAAAAAACTGAAAAGAAGAAATATGTAGTGGTTCAGGATAGCAACAGATTGGAACATATTGAAGTGTGTGACCATCTGATCTAAAAGCTTAAGCTGTTAGATATAACAACACTTTTAATATTTGATTATATTCTCAACACGCCCCCTCACGTGCTGACCTGATTTTTTTTCATGGTCCAAGCACGTGAAAATTCTTTTTGATAATGGGTGGCGGTGAGGTTCGATCCCAGGACCTTTGGCCTGCTCCGATATCATATTGAAGTGTGTGACCATCTGATCTAAAAGCTTAAACTGTTAGATATAACACACTTTTAATATTTGATTATATTCTCAACAGAACACAACAAAAGAAAATGATCATAGTCAAGAATTGAAACAGGATAGTGATGCTCAACAACATTTGGAGAAAGTTTGTGAAAGAAATGGAATATCTCCTACTAGGAGAAGCAGAAGCAAACATAGAAGGACTACCAAAGAGAAAAAGAGAAACAGGAATACTACTGCTTCCTCCCCTACTAAGAGGGACAAAAACAATAACACCCAAGATGTTTCTTTTTGATTAGTGCAATCATATGGAACATTAGGGAAGTGAGATATAGATAGGCCATTCAAAGACAAAAGATTGATAAATAAATACAAAGTAGACAGGATTATTATTTTTGAACTAATGGTCAACATGAACAAAGTTGAAGGGTATATGAGATATCTGGGATTCAACCACTGCACAACCAATGTTAATGGTTAGGTTTGGTATTTTTGGAGGGATAACTGTAATATTACCTATCATTCAAAACCATGATCAACGGATCACTATTAGCATAAAAAAGAAGTAGAATTCTGAGAGCTTTTATGTAACTTCTGTTTATGCTATTGCTAAGTGTACTAGGTTGAAGAGGAAGGATTACGTTCTTCCACTGTTATTGAGAGGCAAACAGTGTGGCAGATTACCTTGCTAAGTCTGCCACAAATAAAAATGAACATGTTCTCTATAATAGTTTTGCTATAGCCTTATGAACTCTGAGAATGTAAAGCTATGCTTTAATCATTCTCTTTTTGGTGATTGCTAGTGCAATCAGTGATGTAAAATGGAGTAAGGTCTAGTCCCCCCCCCCCCCCTTCCTATTTTTTTGTGTTTCTCATGAATAATATACATCACCAGGAATTCAATCCTGGAAATTCTAAAAAAAAAAGAAGGAACAGTTAAATATTTTTTGTAGAAAACGTGAATAACTGAGTGAAGTATCCCATGCAGTAAGAATGTCATGCTTAATTAGTAACATAAAAGAGAAAGTCATAGTCCAATTAAGCGAAAGTAAGTTTGTCAAACACAATTACATGTAAGAACCATATATGTAATTAATTTGGTTATTATGTTCTATTTTTAACTTTAGATTATAGAGTATATGCATATACACCCCCTTCTATGTTGGACATTTAAAATGGTTTCAGGAAGAGAGAAAAACCAAAGCGATTACAAGACCAACCAAAAGACAAGGTGAAAAATTATATTTTTATCGGGCTACATCTACGTGAAGATCTCACAATTTCAAAGAAATAAGAGTCTGACTCTACCTTCTTGATTATTTTATTTTTTCATTATTTAAATATTATCATTTGTAATATCATCATAGAGTATGTTATAAACTTTGTTGTGATAATGAAATATTTAGTTCTTTCTTCTTATTTCTTACACACATGTTAATTAGTAAAGGTTTTTACGCTTCAATAGGATTAATAAGATAAGGTCTAGCCCCTTGCTTGTATTTTTTCTTTGGGTTTCGATTTTATTATTTAAATAAAAAACTAACCCCTTAAACAAAAAAAAGTGAAGTAATATTGGAACGCAGTACCTGATTTACTTCAATTAATGGCTCAGTAAAGTCACAAGTTTCCTTATGAACATCATAATTTATAACTGACTTTAGACCACCATCAGATTGGGATTGAATTAGAAAAATCAAAAACTCATGGCTTTCAAAGGCAATATTAGGAAAAAATAATTAGACTCGTATTCATAATATGTTATAAAATGTGAATAATATAGAACAAAAAATATAGACAAAAAATATAAAGAGGACACTATAGAGATTATCTTATTCAAGTGTCATATTCAAAAAGTAAAAAAAACACCTTTTTATAGGTGCAAAAATTATCTAAATATTACAGATTTTTAATAAAACATTAAATAAATACATTCATTGAATAAAATGTACTAAGAGAATTGAATGGACATCCACATTTAAGTGGATTCATAACAATTTCACAATTTTTTTCCAAAAAATTAGATGTACATGTTCCGGAAGACCGGAACTGAACAAAACTACAAAACAAAATTTTTATACTATTATCATCCAATACAATACGGTGCCTTTGAGAAAGTTGCGCCCAAGTTTTTGTTCTTCATGATTAGCTTCTTCCTTATTTCATGATCTCAGGCGGGGGACTCCGAAATCTGCATTCAACACGAAAATAATTTATTGTTAGAGATTTTCATTAGAACAGTATTTTTTTCCGTCTCAATTTACATAACACTCACTACAAGAAGTATACAATTGGCAACAAAACTTTAGCAATAATAAATATATTATTGCTAAAAAAAGTAAATGGCAATAAAAATTTAATATATTGTTGTTAAAAAACGTAAATGACAACAAAAAAATAATAATTTGTTGTTGCGAAAACTTTTGGCATCGGAGGTTATTATAACGGCATGCAACAATTTTTGTTATTGCGAAAAATATTTTTGAAAACAACATCCAATATATGACAACAAAAAATGTTGTTGGAAAATGCATTTTTTCTTGTAGTGACTTTTCATTTTTCGAGAGTCAATTAACTAATCTTTGAAATTAATCACTTGAATTAGATCGACTTAATAGTTTAAAATAAAAATTTAAATATTGAAAAACTATACGTACTGATGATTATTTGCATTTGCCATTGGCGAAGGAAAGGGTTTGAGACTCTGCCTGGTACTGCGACCTCGCACATGACTCATCTCTTCGAAATCGACAGTAGATAAGTCTAACATCCTCGATTCACTTTGTACACACAATGATAAAATAAGAAAAATTACAAGAAAATTGAATGTAGTAGCAATTCTCATTGTTTCAAATTGAGTGTCTTTGTTTTGTGATTCGATTGAAGTTGTAAGGGACAAGACATACAGGAAAATTTAATCTCTTATAGTACTCATTTTCAATTACGCGTTGTTGCAATTTGCCAAACTCATCATAACGTCAAACATCTATTTTTTGTGGAAAGTCTCTGGTCAAATAAAGACAAATACAGATATACGGAATTCATAAAGTATTGTCGGCGCCAAAGACGATGAATTGATAAAGAGGATTCACTTTAATTAGTTGAGGGACAAGAATAAATATAAGTATTAAGGAGCACGTGTTATTTAGAAGTGGGAAGAAAATTATGACCAATGTGACTAGGTAGAAAGTTACCATTAATTACCAACCATTACTGGCATGATATGATACCCTAATTAAAAGTGAAACAAACAGCTTTTTTTTTCCAAATGAAATTGTATAAGGTGCCGACACGACACGTGGTAAGGTTTGAGTATGGAGTTCGAGGTAGGTGGCTACGTTCGAAACCGAATGCAAATGGCATCGAGGTAGTTCGGATGTCGAGACAAGGCTGGATAGCAACTGAGTCAGTTGACATCAGATGAAGAACCGGAGGCGCCCGGCGTGTACCCGTTCCGGATATGGCGTCAGCCGTTACTATTTGATCATTAAAAGACATTAATTGACATTTATTACATTTCATTTGAGTGGGAATCTCGGTCATTAACACTTTGTTTCATCATTATAAAAGAATCCTGACCTTCATGTTGGAAGGGCATCCAGTTCTCATTATTCATACTTGTACGCTCAATCTAATAGAAAATTTACTCACTAGCTCTCGTTTTTTGCTCGAAACCGAAGCAATTTAGTTAAGGCTCGGACCAAACTTGCTGAGAAGATTCAATCAAGTTCACAGAATCACATGCTAACTTTCTTACTTATTGTTTACTTTTACTTACTTATTGCTAATTATTTATCATCTCATATTGCGAATCAAACCACGTATCCTTAAAACCACTTACAAATTCAACTTTACCTTTTTTGGGGTAAAAAGTTTGGCGTCCACCGTGGGGCTAAGGATAATTATGGTGATTTGTTCAAACTCAAATTTCACTTGTTTCTTTTGAAATTTTATGAAGCAGGTCAATACCAAACACTTACAAGATGGTTAGTGAAATCCATGTTGAGGTTAGCAACAACAACAACGGTGACAAAGGTAATAACAATGCCCCACCCGTTGACCCAATAACCGGAGAACATCAGAATAACCATGTGATTTTACCCCAGGGATCTAGACTTACTGAACGATGAGGAAGAAGAGAATGGTGGCGTGAGAATAGCCGGTCAGACTTGGCTCGAATCTTTACCATGCTGGAGCAACAACAGGAGGCCATTACACAATTACAATAGAAGAACAACGGAGCAAGTGCAACAGATGAAACTCATCCCATCTGGGATGAAGGTCAGGTCCGAGAAGAAGATCGAGTTGAAGGAAATGACAACGGTTCGGGGGAAAATGAGTCCTCGGAGGTCTTGAAAATTCTCCAAGATTTGACTAAGTGGATGGATACTAATGAAAAGAAGGTTGACACCTATAATTTACGGGTAGACCAGATTCTGGGAGTAGGCGCAATGATCGAGGGTCTACAAGTAGCGGTTTGCAATTCAAAAGTAACACCAGTGGGGTGTCTTCTAACATTGGGGATAGTCCAAGGCTCTCCGAATACAATTTCAATGTCGATGCATCCGGACTCACAACAATTATTGGTCACATTGAGTAGTGTTTTAAAAGACAATTTTAGGACTCGCCCCGCGGCGGGGCACTGACAAAATGCATCGGGGCTCACGTGCGGGGATTAGTTCCTGTGAGCCTTACGCCCTAAGCACCCGACTGTACGCCCTAAATACGCCTAACACCTAACGTTCGTGGCTCGGCTAACAGTTCCTACACAAATTATATGTTAAGTTCCTTAACTAAAATCGTTGACCTTCATAATTCTTTAACAAATGAATGATACTTAATAATTTTTCATCTATATAAATAAGAAGATTGGGTGTAACTAAAATAACAAGTCATAGTATCACATATTTACTAGTTGATAACATCGTGAAGATGAATATCACTTAATATTTCTTTTAAAAATACATAGTTGAATTGTAAATTTTCACTTGTCATTGGACTTTTGTCCTATGTATCAAAATTATCATATTTTATTATTTTGCTATTTGAACGTAATTTTATTTTTATTTCTGAAGGAGTTACGTTTTAGTTAAAATACTGATAAAGTTTATTGATTAATGAGATAAAAATGAATAGTATGATAGTAATATTGTTTTAAGAAATTGTGATTTTTTAATTGTTTGAAAGTTAATAAGTTAGAGTTGATTTGTATTTCATAATAGTTTTTATTTCATTGTATTTTTTATACTTGTAAACTTATGTTATATATAATTACAAGTTATAAGTGGTGTGTGTGTGTATATATATATATATATATTATTTATAATTTTATTTTATTTTTATGTACTTTTACCTATTTAAAAATATTTATTGTAATTATATTATTTTATGAAATCCTAAAAATTAAATATCCATGGGGCTTACACCTCACCGAGGAATATGTAAAACGCTCCGTCTTACGCCTCCGCCTTTTAAAACATTGACATTAAGGTGACAAGATGGCCAAGGCCACTTCAGATAGATCCAGCCTAGAGGGACCAAAGTTTGCTATGTGATTATCATGGAACATACGGTCACCAGATGGAGGATTGTCGACAGCTGAGGGATGAAGTGACCCGGTTGTTGAAGAATAGCCACCTGCGTGAATTTTTGAGCGATCATGCGAAGGAAATTTTCAGAAATAGAGAAGCAAATAAACAAGCGGATCCAATTGAACCTCAACACATCATAAATATGATTATCGGAGCGGTAGATGTTTCAAAGGGATCCATCATGACCGCAAAGAAGACAAATGTGTTGATAACTCGGGAGAAAAGGTGCAGGGGTTTCTTGCCAGAGAAAGCGATATCTTTCAGCGATGAAGATGCGGAGGGCATCATTCAACCACACAAGCTTGCCTAAAGTGAGAGTAGTCCATAAAGACAAAGGTCACGATTGAAAAACCAACTAAGGGAGCAGACTGAAAAGTAAGATTATCACACACCAGGGCGGCCACATGAGCGTTAGCGTTGAGCAAGGAATCGTCGAAAATGTTCCTCATCTTATCATTATCCCTCTCACTTGCCAAGGGCCACAAGTAGCTTGCAACCCCTATCGGCCGGGAAAGAAGGTTGAATTTTAGTGGAAAGGTAAAGGTAATATGCCAACGAACTGAAGGATTGTTAACTGGTGCCAAGAAAGTATCTACTATCTATGATCGGTAGGAGCTTCGAGAGCTCTCAAGGTGTGCACCATTATTGAGATCCTCAGTTCAATCCCTAGGCGTTGGACACTGATGCGTGGGAGCCCATCTTTGAAGAATCGAAGTAAGATGGCCCGCGATGATGATGAAATACAAGGAACGGATATAGAGCCCGGAGTCACACCTCCGACTCTGACGGGAGCAAGGGAGAAAGGGGCTCAGGAATTCATCTTGTCCGACAATTCCATCTATCTAAGGATATCAGTGGTGATAGCTTCATATCTAACGACCCTCTGGAAAAAAAGCCCTGGAGCAGAATCTCTTTGCTCTTCACTGGCGTTAGACGCCAAGTCAATAGCCATGGGAGGAGTGGCTGAAGCTGCCAATGTCGGCCCCTGACTACCCTGCTTTCTAGCATTCAACCTGACTCTTTTGATCGAAGGATGAGAGGAAGGAGATAGTGACCTTTTGGATCCGGCCAAAGTAGTTGCCTCCAGATTCTGGCCTAGTTGAGATGCAATTTTCACAACTTGCTGCAGAGTCGCATCCGGATTTGGGGAACCTTCACAAAAGCCAGTATCGACGCTCATTTTGGAAGGCCATGATTCTTTCCCTTTCAGTTTTTTCTTAATGCGATCTCCTGCCATGTATGAAGGATAAGAGGCATATAATCTAAAATTTGTTGGACCCATCGGGCCAGGCCTGACACCGTGTTAGGTTTCCAGGCTATATCTAACAAAAGAAGAAGAGTAAAATTCAGAAACGCCGATTAGGCCCAAAAAGATTGAAACAGAAAGAGCGAACATAGATGAAAGACTTACGATCGAAGTTCTATTATTCCGGGATAGGGTCCTCTGGTGGCTTGACTAAATCTGAAAGAGAGAACATATTATTCGAATTTCGATCAGAGTTATCATCAATACTGGAAATTAAAGCATTTGACCACACTGAGACAATTGAATAACCCCTGCCCTGAAATTTTTGGGGTAATAGAGATGGATTAAGTAGGTGTGGGTAAATTCCTCACCCACTTGTGAAGAGAGTTATCGGAGGCATGTGATCATCCTCCACACAACCGGACCAATCTGAGCCAGACGTATGTTGTATTTCCGACAGAATTCCAAAATCATTGGGTCAATAAGTTCACTCACCTTCAGCGAGAAAGGGTAGGTGTATACAAAAGAATATCCCTGCCGGTAGGAAGTGATATCCTCTCCTTCTCATGGGAGGAATACCTCGATGTTGGTCCAGCCACAATCCACCTTCACCCGGCTTAGGTAACGAGCGCTAATGAAAGATTTGTATTTGCTGGCCGACCAAGCTTGGTCGTAATCGGGAGACGTGGAAGTCCCGCGCTTTGTAATGTCCTTCGAGCTAGACTAGTTGAGGGGGGTGTAGGTGTTGTCTTGAAGATTGGAGGAGGAAGTTCATGGTTTCTTTTTCTTCGAAGTTCTGATGGCTGACAGCCAAAAAACTCCGATGGGAACTTGTTGAATAGAGATGTCAGAGTCACTGCGAGCAATGTTCTGAGCCCGGGTAGTAACACTACCAACAACTGAAGAGACTGAAGACATTTTAGAGAGATTTGAGGTAAAGTGGATAAAAGACAATTTCTTTTCTTAAAAAGAGCATTAAAAAAGTTTAATGATGGTGGGAAATAAAAGAGAGTCCTTGTACGAGAAGGGATATATATAAGGTAAGGGAAGAGGTGACGTTTCGCTTAAAATGAAAGAAATCAAATCATCATTACGACACCAACTCCCGAGGGAAGAATATGAATAAACATGCAACGCGTGAAAAATGGATGTTACAGGGGCAACATATCATTTAATCAAGGGGGCGATGTGTGGAGAAGGACAATCGGTTAGACTGGCACACTAGTTTTTAGAAACGTCATGACAAGTCAAGAATTGACGGTAGAAGAAACTCTTTCACTTTCCGGTCCCATGGATTTAAAGGCCCCGGAAAGTAGGGGACTATCTGTATTGGGTAAAAATGTCCCCGGAAAGACTAGTGTATCCGAGAAATCTAACGGCCCCGAGTTTCCACACAGCTGTCTTCCACTCCCAATAACTTTCATCACATCAGCTCTTCTAGATCAAAGCGTCGCGGTGCGTGGATGCGATGATATCAGCACGCTCACGTCGTCATAACTTCAGGGGGCATAATAGTCTAGTTTTTGTCTTATATATGGAGACTTAGAAGAGAAGGCAAGACACATTGTATCCTCTAAGATTACACTTGTAACCAAGATCTCTCTCTCAGAGCAATATACTAAGCAAAGCACTTGTTCATTATTTCCCATTGTTCATTCTGAATCTAGCGCATTTACTCATTTACTTGTTTACTTAGTCTTTTATTCATTACATCTGTAACCTAACTCGTAATACCAGACTCATTAAGGAGTTCTTCGGATCGGATACAATCTACTTGTCTTTAAACCCTAAAATATAAATTTCTAACTGTGTTTTTGGTTAGAATCAATTTCATCGAAAAACACCTATGAACTTCGTATATGTTGGATAAAATTCCTTAGACATCGTTGTTATGATTTAAGGGGAGAAGAAGTAGCGAGCAACCATAGGTAAGATCTGTTGCATTGTAAAGAAAACGAGCAATTAGACTCAATTATGTAACAAAAAGACAATGGTACTAAAATTTAATATATTAAGTATCCACATGATATACCATGTAAAAGTCTCAATTAACTAGGAAGTTTCTTAACAAGAGACATGAGGAAGAATTTCACGGGATCCCATTTGGACACAACTATGATGTAACTTGTATATACTTTTAAAAAATTTCTGCACGTCTACTTATATTTGAATAACTTCACAGAAGTTCACAAAAATAATTAAACTTCATCAAAAATATCTAAACTTCTGACAAAAATAACTGAAGTTTAGATAAAAATAACAGAATTTCAATGATATATACATGAAATTCATGCAAGAATAACACTTTTTCAACCTCTAATAACACTATAACTTCAATCTTTTAACATGGTATATATAAGTGTGAAAAGAAGAAACGGGAGATAGAAAACACAATAATTAGAACTAATAAAAAAAACTAAATTACTCAGTACGTAGTGTGTAGCTGTCGCGCGCCTGGCCCAATCATAGTAAAATATTCAACAAATTCAGCATATATTTAATTGAATAAGTCGTCTTCAACATGCCATTATTGGTTCTTCACGACCTTCCCTATATCATTATCATCGGCGGTGGACTATATCCACTGTGTGCACATTAAAATTTAGATCTGTTAGAAATCTTTCATAAAACAGCAAGGAAAAAAATAAAAATAAAAATAAAATAAAAAAATGAATAAGTTAAAATTTTCCTAAATCATCACCATTTCATGAGTTTCATACTTAAATTAATGAGTGTTGATAGACTCCTTGAACTACCATGAACTTATCGTGCTAGGTGGACTCTAAGACTTTTGTCATCTCCGTAAACATACAATAATTTAGGTATGAAACTCGTAAAATAACTATTCACATTTTAATTCACTGAAAAAGAAATGATGACCACGAGTGTTTGCTCTTGGCGAAGGGTTGACTTTGATTGGAGTCTGCCTATTACTGCGACCTTGTACAACACCTTTGAATCTGAGAGGACAAGTGCTCCAAGTCCAAGATCATCCTGGCTTCATTTTGTAGACACCATGATGATAAAATAAGAATATTTACAAGAACAAAATAGAAAATAGTACTAGTAAAAGCCTATTTCATATCTGTAATACAAAGCTTGCTAGACAAAAAAAAATGTGTGTTAATAATGTTATGTGTAAACGTGTAAATATAGAAAATAATATATTCCCTACTCATAATTAGAATATTTCCATATATTGTGTAAATATAATTATGGTAAGACTAGGATTCCTCTTTTGTATAGGCTTAGGATTCCTATTGTATAAGGGATGAATATTGTACTCTATATATACCTTGATATTAATGAAAGACTCCCCAAGGGAGATTAATATCATCTTACATGGTATCAAGAGCCAAATAAACAAAACCCTAAAAACCTTTCTCTTCCACGGCCTTTGCTCTCTCCTACCTTGTGACCCTCCCGGATTTTCTTCTTGTGTTTCGGGTTTTGTTCTTCCTTTCTTCTCTTCTCTAAATGGCTATCCCTGATTCTTCCACACTTTCTGACGCCTCTACCTCCACAAATCCCACCACAAAGTCATCACCCCCGCTTTCATCCCGCTACTTATGTTTCCAACATCAAGAATCATATTCCCATTATTCTTGATCAAGAAAACAACCAGTATTCTCCCTGGGTTGAACTTTTTCGCAATCATGCATGTCTCTATAACGTGCTTGACCATATTGATGACACTATTCCGCGCCCTACGGAGGTTGATGATTCTATCTGGCATCGTCTCGACGCCGGCGTCAAACAATGAATATATGGTAGTATCTCTCAGGATTTGCTCCTTACTATCATGAAATCTGACTCCACAACCCTTGACTTGTGGAATCGTTTGGAGGAAATTTTTCAGGACAACAAGCACACCCGTGCCGTGTATTTGGAAGAACAGTTCAACAAAACACGTCTTGAAAACTTCTCCAATATCTCTCGAGTAATCGCAAGCGACTTAAACTTCTAGCGGATCAACTCTCCAACATCGGCACGCCTGTCACTGACGATAAAATGGTGCTACAAATGATTTATGGCCTTACTAAGGGCGAATATGATACTTTGGCCACCATTATTCAACAGGCAGAACCGCTACCGAGTTTTAACAAAGCTCGCTCACAATTGTTGCTCGAAGAATCCGTCGTGCTAAGCAGGATGAGCACGCCCAGCAGGTGTTAGCTGTCGACACGCAACCCCAAGATCAGACGCCACCAGACAACTCCCAACAGCGGCAAGGCCGCAGCGGCAAGGCCGCAGCGGCAAGGGTGGAAAAGGCCGCGGCGGTAGAGGAGGCCGTGGTCGTGGCGTGGTCGCGATCAATGTAATCCAACACCGCAATAAAGAACAGAGATCACAGAACAATCGGGCCGCGACTCGCCAGCTGATTCTAGAGCCATGCGGTGCCCAAAGTCTGAGTTGCGGCGCTCTAGTTGAGTTGCGGCGCCTAGTTGAGTCAGCCGCGGCGCTAAGTCCATTCGATCAAAGAACCATACAATTTGTATTCTTACCCCGGTTTGTTAGGCCTCGCTCCAGCCCCTCAGCAGGCCCACTTCATGCAAGGTCAGGTCCCGCAGCCCTCCTCCGGCATGACACCCACTGAGTTGGGTCAGGCGTTCAGCACCCTCTCTATGCAATAACCTGACAATACTTGGTACATGGACTCAGGCGCCACATCTCACGTCACCTAGTCTGCTGGTACTATTCCTAAACTGTTTCGGTTAAAGCATCCTCAATATGTTACAATTGGTAGTGGACAACACATTCCAGTTAAGGGTTATGGTACCTCATACACACAACCTCCTCATCCACCCTTCTCCCTAAAAAACACCCTATATGCCCCACATATGATTAAGACCCTCATATCTGTCCGCCAATTTACTCGTAATAATTCTGTCTCCGTGGATTTTGACCCTTTTGGTTTTCTGTGAAGGATCTTCATACGGGGACACCTCTTACGAGATACAATAGCACAGAGGAGCTCTATCCATTCACTTCCACCTCCGCTGCCAGATCTTGCTCTCCCCTCACTCTAGCGGCTGTTTCTTCTTCAACTTGGCATAATAGGCTTGGTCATCCAGGAGCCCCAGTTTTTAATTTTCTTAGAGGCAACAATTTTATTGTTTGTAATGGGAAACTTGCCCAAAATTGTGTTTCTTGCTCTTTAGGCAAACATATTCGTCTTCCGTTTAAATCATATACTAGTGTTATATTTGCTCCTTTTGATATCATACATGCCGATTTATGAACATCTCCTATCTCTGTTCTCTCAGTCATAAATACTATCTTGTGTTGCTTGAGTTTCGCAAGTTCATTCAAACACAATTTGGAAAAGGCATAAAATCATTTCAGTGCGATAATGGTCGTGAATTCAATAACTCTATGTTTCACCGCTTTTGTACCAATAATGGCATGGTCTTTCACTTCTCCTGCCCTCACACTTCACCACAAAACGGTAAAGATGAAAGAATCATCTGCACCATTAACAATATGATTCGCACCCTATTGATTCATGCCTCCCTCCCTCCACCCTTCTGGATCTATGCTGTTAAAATGTCAGAATACACTCTAAATATTCTCCCTACTAGCACTCTTCACAATATGACCCCTACCGAAATCCTCTACCATAGAATCCCCTCTTATGATCATCTACGGATTTTTGGTTGTCTGTGCTATCCCAACCTTAGCTCCACCGCCCCTCACAAGCTCACTCCTAGGTCCACTCCATGTGTCTTTCTAGGATTCCCGCCGAACCATAGGGGCTATCTATGCTATGACTTGTCGACTCGTCAGATCCACATATCTCGTCACGTCACATTCGACGAGACTACATTCCCATTTTCGAATCTTCCAAAATTCCAAAAATAGGACTACTCATTTCTTGACGAGTCTGCCATCTCTCCCCTCATAATCGAACAATTCACATCCTCTGTTCCGTCGTCAGAGCCGCGGCGCTTTGATTCTGAGAGCAATCTTTGAAACACCGCCGACGGCCGCGACTGCAGGCCGAGGCGCCACGGCGCCCAAACTTCAGAGAAGCCTGTCAACCTTCTAACGCCGCGACTCTCGATCCAGGAGCCGCGACGCCTCCGATGGCTTCGCCCCCACCTTCTCCTTATTCGATTTTACCCCCCGTCTCAGACACCACTCCGCCACCCACTGTCCCTACCCATCCAATGGAAACTCGTTCAAAGCATGGAATCTTCAAACCCAAAGTCCATTTCAACTTGTCTGTCCAAACCATCTCTCCACTTCCAAAGAACCCAAAATTGGCCAAACAAGACCCTAATTGGAATGCGGCTATGTATGAGGAATTCAATGCTTTAACTAAACAACACACATGGGATCTAGTACCTAGACCTGAGAGGGTGAATGCCATTCGTTGTATGTGGCTATTTCGTCACAAGTTCAGAGACAATGGGGATCTTGAGAGGTATAAGACCCGTCTTGTAGCTAATGGCACAAATCAGTTGGAGGGCATTGATTGTGGTGAGACCTTCAGCCCGGTTGTCAAACCGGCTACCATCCGCACAGTTTTGAGCATAGCCATGGGCAAACACTGGCCAATCCATCAGCTTGACGTGAAGAATGCATTCTTACATGGGGATCTACGAGAGACAGTCTACATGCATCAGCCACCAAGGTTCACCCATCCAGCAGTTCCTCACTATGTGTGTCATCTCCGTAAGTCACTATATGGCCTAAAGCAGGCCCCCCGTGCGTGGTATGATCGTTTTGCCAGGTATATCTTGCAGATTGGGTTTGTATGCAGCAAGAGTGATACATCACTTTTCATTTTTCATCGAGGTAGTAGCACTGCTTACTTATTACTTTACGTGGATGATATTGTTCTTACTGCCTCCTCCGACGGATTGAAAAATGAGATTTTTGTCTTGCTCAAGTCTGAATTTGCAATGACTGATTTGGGGAAGCTGAGTTACTTTTTGGGGATATCAGTGACCAGGTCTGCCAATCATATATTCTTGTGTCAACGTAAGTTTGCAGAAGAGATTCTGTACAGGGCTAAGATGGCGAACTGCAAAGAGGTGCCTACTCCAGTTGATTCCAAATCTAAGCTCAGTGCTATAGATGGTGCTCCAGTCTCTGATCCTACTCTGTATAGGAGCCTTGCAGGTGCACTTCAGTATCTCACATTCACCAGGCCAGACATAGCTTATGCTGTTCAGCAGGTGTGATTATTCATGCATGCCCCCAGAGAGTCTCATTTCACTGCTCTTAAGCGTATCATTCGATACATTAAGGGCACTCTTGATTATGGTTTGTACCTATACCCCTCTGCACCAGACAGGTCGCTTTCATATACGGATGCTGATTGGGCAGGGTGTCCGGACACGCGACGCTCCACCTCCGGCTTTTGTGTTTTCTTAGGGGATAATCTAATTTCTTGGTCTGCCAAGTGACAGGCTACCTATCTCGCTCTAGTGCCGAGGCTGAATACAGAGGCGTTGCAAATGTAGTAGCTGAGATTTGTTGGCTCAGAAATTTACTGTTAGAACTTCAGTGTCCTTTGCGTCAGGCATCTATTGTGTATTGTGATAACATCTCTGCCATCTATCTTTCTCATAATCCGGTTCAACATCAGCGAACCAAGCATATTGAGATTGACCTACACTTCGTTCGTGAGAAAGTTGCGTTAGGCCATGTCAGAGTGTTACATGTTCCATCATCCTATCAGTATGCATACATATTTACCAAATGACTTCCCAAACAGTTATTTCTTGACTTCAGATCCAGTCTCAGCGTCCGGCCTCCTCTCGCTCCGACTGAGGGGGTGTGTAAACGTGTAAATATAGGAAACAATGTATTCCCTACCCATAATTAGAATATTTCCATATATTGTGTAAATATAATTATGGTAAGACTAGGATTCCTCTTTTGTATAGGCTTAGGATTCCTATTGTATAAGGGATGAATATTGTACTCTATATATACCTTGATATTAATGAAAGACTCCCCAAGGGAGATTAATATCATCTTACATTATGTTATATATACAAATGGATGGATTTGTCAAATGCTTATGGTTGTAGAGAAGAAACCAACGTAACCCATGGGTCACCGATTAAAATATACCCATGTCATTACGTGTAGCCAGAAGCAGATGTAGCCTTCTAATTTCAGATTCATCACAGCTCAATACTTTTAGCGCATAAATTTATATATAAAAATCAATTAAAATTATTATAAGTACTCTGTTGTCTCAATTTTTTGACACTTTAAATTTTTCGAGAGTCAATTTGACTAATATTTCAAATAAATTGAATTAGATCAACTTAACATTTTAAAATTAATATTTAAATACTCAAAAACTATACTATAATGATTATAAATTGTAATTTTTTTCATGTCAATATGATAAAAACATAAATTCTAAAATGTTGGTCAAAGTTAACGTCGTTTGAATTTTTAAAAAGCGAAATGTACCACATAAATAAAAATGGAGAGAGTATATAATGAATTCAATATCAAAAACCTTAAAAATTAAATTTATAAAGCTTAAATGATAGACCCGCCTGTACGTGTAGCAGTTGTGTTTCACTTGCCACCCATAACTTGGTTTTAAAGGAAAAAAAAGACTTCCTTTACCAACTAATGTCATTGGTTGTCGTTATTAGCTGCAAAAAATATACTAAGATAAAACTTTATAGTCATCTTACCTCCAGCTTAGCATTTACTCTGCTGCGAGTCTCATCAATCAGGACTATGTCATCTGTGAATAACATACACCATGACACCTCCCCTTGAATTTGTCGCGTCAGTCCATCCATCACCAAGGCAAATAAGAATGGGCTAAGAGTTGATCCCTGGTGCAGCCCCATCATCACTGAAAAGTGCTCCGAGTCTTCTCCTATTGCCTGTACCATGGTCTTGGCTCCATCATACATATCCTTGTAGAACTTGATGAAGAGGAGCGGAGATGGAATGAAAGAAGCAATGAAAGAGCTCCCTAGGGACTTTGTCGTATGCCTTCTCGAGGTCGATGAAAACCATATGTAAGTCTCTCTTCCTCTCCCTATACTGCTCCACCAACATCCTAATAAGATGAATGGATTATGTAGTTGAATGGCTCGGTATGAATCTAAACTGGTTCTCGAAAATAGACACACCTCTTCTCACCCTCATCTCTATGACCATTTCCCAAACTTTCATAGTGTGACTTAGCAGCTTGATACCCCTATAGTTGTTGCAACTCTGGATGTCACATTTGTTCTTGTATGAAGGAATCATTGTACTCCACCTCCATTCTTCGGGCATTCTTGCCGTCTTAAAAATGACATTAAACAACTCAGTCAACCACTCTAAACTTGCCCTGTCTGCACTCTTCCAAAATTCATCTGGGATCTCATCAGGCCCAATCGCTCGTCCCCTGCGCATCCTGCGAACAACACCCTTAACTTCCTCAACCTCAATACTTCTACAATATCTAAAATCTCGCTACCTTCCGGATTGCTCCAGATCTCCCAGCACAATGTCTTTATCTCCTTATTAGTTTAAGAGTTTATGGAAGTAAGACTAGCACCTCCGTCTAATACGTGCGTCCTCCACCAGAACTTTTCTATCCTAGTCCTTGATGCACCTCATATGATCCAAGTCACGGGTCCTCCTCTCCCTCGCCTTGGCTAGTCTCTACAACTTCTTATCCCCACATTTTTCCTCTAATTCTACATACAAGCGTTCAAAAGTCATCATTTTCGCCGCTGTAACCGCTAGTTTTGCCTCCTTCTTCGCCATCTTATATAATTTCCTATTTGTCCAATTATCCACCTCATTCTTGCTTTTTACCAATTTCGCATATGCCACTTTCTTTACTTCCACCTTCTCTTGAACTTTACCATTCCACCATCAGTCCCTTCGATGCCCACTATGGCTACACCGCGAGACCCCTAGCACTTCTCTAGTTACCTCCTGAATGCAACTGGTCGTCGTGTCCCACATACTGGTCGCATCCCCACTACTCCTCCAAGCCCCCTGGTCATCAACCTCTCCTCCATCTCATTTGCACTAGCCATGGTTAAACTCCCCCATTTGATTCTTAACCTATCATCCACAACCCTCCTCTTCTTCTCCATCTTGATCTACAAATCCATCACCAAAAGCTTATGTTGGGTTGTAGGATACTCACTCGGAATAACCTTGCAGTCTTTACAACGACCATTTCCAACCTTCCTAAGGAGCAAAAAGTGATATATGAGTCTTAGCCACCGAACTACGGAAAGTCACCAAGTGCTCCTTCTTCTTCAGGAACCTCGAATTTGCTATCACCATCCCAAAAGCTTTAGCGAACTCCAAAAGTGAGATGCCTCCCTCGTTCCTATCCCCGAGGCCAAAGCCTCCATGCACATCGTCATAACCCCCCGGAAGTGACCCAATATGTCCATTGAAATCCCCTCATATAAATAACTTCTCAATAGGTGGTATATCTCCCACCACCTCATCCAAATCCTCATAAAAGCGCCTCTTCTCCTCCCCGTCCAAGCCCGTCTGCGGCGTGTAAGCACTAATAATGTTCATAGTGCACCCTCCAACTACCAACTTAATCGCCATCATCCTATCATTGACCCTCCTAACCTCTACCACCTGATCTTTTAGCTCGATGTCTTCCAAAATATCTACCACATTCCTATACCTCGACCTACCTGAGAACCATAACGTATACCCCTCCACATCATTTGCCTTAGGTCCTACCCATTTCGTCTCCTAGACACAAGCTATATTAATCCTCATCTTCTTAAGAATCTTAACTAGCTCTATGGACTTCCCTGTTAAAGTCCCAATGTTCCAAGACCCTATTCTCAGCCTAGCATCTCCCTTACCCCACTTACCCCCCTAACCCTCGCCCCCATCCCCAACTGAGAACATGACCCTAGTCTATCATCATTCACCAAAGCCACTAGAGCAAAACTAGTCCAATGTTGACGCTAACACACACAGAAACTAATACTAAAGCACAAGTTAGTAAGAAATGGAAAAGAGATAGAAGAGCAACTAGTACAAGTTAAAAAATTAATTGAGTGTAATGTAATCGGGCACCTAGCAAATAAGCAACCACAGATATTCCAATGCAAATATTACTAAACCAAGCTGAAATAAGAGAGTAAACCGGCAGGGAGCAACAGAGATTAGCACGCAAGAAACAAGAAATAGGAGTATTTCACGAGGTTACCATACAAATCATTCACTGGTCTGGCGATTACGTCAGCAACTAATATAGATTCAGTACTACAATCAATTAAGTCAGCAACACATGTATATGTCAGGTTACCATACAAATCATGCATTGGTCTGACGATCACATACATACTAAACCTGGTATAGTTCAATACTAATGACATCTTATCTAAATAATTCTCAAAGCTTTCCTTACTTTTAAACACATCATGATAAGTATAGTACAAATTACGCTTTAAAATGTATATATCATCTCTGAAGAGCTTAAGAAGAGTCCGAAGGAATATACGGTGGATTTTTCCTTCCTTGTGTGACGGGTACATGTAAGAGCGGCTGGTTGAATTTTTTTTTTTTAGAAAAGTTTGCTGAGAGAATAGCCCAAACAAAGTGTGGTAATAGAATGGTTGAATCAAAGATTACCAGTCAGGTAAAAGAAGATATGAAGGACATGAACAATTCCAGGTTTTGGATATATGCCAGTGCTACTGGATTTGGGGGGTCAATTAGTAAAAAGGGATCACTGGGGAGTTTGATACTTTCAACACAAAGTTCATTACCACTGCACCATTGTTCTTTATTATAGAATTAATGCTTGTTCTAGCATGTCATCACTTTTAGTCTATAGAGTATAGTGACGGCATTATAAGGGGATACATGCAGCCAAATTGTAGAATGGCTTATTTTACCGCCTTTAGATACTATGTACTTCTTAGACCTTTTTATGCAGTACACTTGAATAGAATCTATTACAAAAATATATACACTTGAATATAATTCATTACAAAATACTTTCAAACTTCCATTACATCATAACTTGAATAAAATCCATTACAAAATAGTTCCAAACTTCCATTACATTCTCACTTGAATAGAATTCATTACATTTACAGCCAAGTTTTTTCACACTAGAATAGAATCCATTACAAAAACTTCCAAACTTTCTTCACGGACTCTGGAACTGGACCAGTTCCAGAATTGGGCTGGACTGGCCCAATCGCTGGAACTGATCCAGTGACGGTAGTGTGTGACAGACCAGTGGGGCCAGCGGGCAGTGGGCCCGCTGGAGAATTTTGGGTGCGGGACATGTCCGAAAAATGGTGAGTAATATACGGGGATATACCATCATCCAAAAAATTATACGAACTAGGCGCGGGATTACTCACCTTAGCAAACGGAAATTGGGATTCATCAAAAATGACATGGCGATTAAGGATGATTTTATTAGAGGATAAATCAAAGCATTTGTAACCACGATGATTAGACGGAAATCCCAAAAACACACACGGAGTAGACCGGGCTTGAAGTTTGTTAATAGTGGAGGACGAGAATAACGGATAACACAAACACCCAAAAATCCGAAGATGTGAATATGAAGGAGTCTTATTATATAAAACTTGAAGGGGGGGAGAGTATGTCAAACCTTTGGAAGGAATTATGTTAAGGAGATATGTAGCCATTTGTAGAGCATGATGCCAAAACGACGGGGGTACGGAAGCATGAACCAATAAAGGTCGGACAATGTTATTTATGGTACGAATTTTGCGTTCGGCTTTCCCATTTTGTGAAGACGTATGAAGACAAGAAAAATGAAAATTGATCCCATTATTATCACAGAATTCCCGAAACACCCCATTGTCATATTCTTTGCCATTATCACACTGAATATTTTTTATTTTCCGTTCGAACTGGGTTCTAATGAATGCTCTAATTTTAGGAAGACGGAGAAAACTTGAGATTTCTTCGCTACCGGAAAAGTCAAAACGTAGAATAATCATCCAAAAAGAGAACATAATACCGATGACCCAATGAACTAAGAACGGGAGACGTCCATAAGTCGCTATGAATAATATCAAATGGCATTAAAGTATGAGAATTTGAGTCTACAAATGGCAACCTAACATTTTTTCCTAAAGAACAAGACTGACAATTTGGAGTACTACGCGTACCCTTCCATGAAATAAAAATATTTTTATCTAATGACGACAAAATAGATGACCCCGGATGACCAAGATGGGCATGCCACGAGGAAGGAGAAAGGGCTGCAAACGCTGACGGCAAGGCTTGACTCGATGGATTGAAATCGGGTGTGATAGGATAAAGATCTCCCCTACTATCACACCTCATGAGAAGACTCCCCGTCTTGAAATCCTTCACAAAAAAACCAAAAGGATCAAATTCAACAAAAACGGAATTGTCAGTGGTGATTTTACAGATAGACACTAAGTTTTTAATCAATTTGGGGGCATGTAAGGTATTTTTCAAGATAAGGAGTGGATTGGGGGGAGACAAAGTTTTATGACCATAACCCTGAATTGGAATAGAGTTACTGTTACCAACAATTATACAATGAGGGTTGCTCAAATTGGAATAAGACGAGAGAGTACCTTGATCGGATGTCATGTGTGTAGTCGCGCCGGTGTTCATGTACCAATTCGGATCCGGTTGCGTCAACCCAAGCGTGTGCATTGCGGCCTCAATGTCGGTGTGAGTAGGTGTGGGGCCCACTGCCGAGAAATCTTGTATGGGCGAGGCCTGCCAGCCCACCCCGCCGCTTCACTTAATCTTTGAAACGAGAAGAAGGGGCCTGACTGTTGGGCCTGAAAATAGGGGCTGTCCAGCCAACTGCCCGTTGGAAGAACGTGGAAAATAGGGGTTGTTGGGCTACGACCTACTGCCCCAGCCCCACTGACATGGGCCCCACGGTCGGGACCAGTAGGGAGGTGGCCCACTATTGACTGGACGGGGCCCACTGCCGGAATATTATCCACCGGAATCGCCGCGTTTGCCCCAGCGGGTATTTTGCCATTATTCTTACGCTTATTTTTGCCGCCACCATGAGCACAGTTTTGGCCCGAATTATCAACAAAACCCAAAGAATTTGTGGAGGACGTCATCATGACTACAGGGCTTGCACCGGTAGTCGCCTTCTTAGCCAAACCGGCTTCTTTCAAGGTAAACATGGAGCAAACTTGATAAAAAATAGGAAGTGGATTGCTTTGACGATGGAGAGTCCCAACGCCATTATAGGCCTCAGAAAGACCTGCAACCAATTGTAGAACCATACGATTATTTGTCACAGGTGCGCCAACGTTACGGAGTTGGTCTGCCAACTCCTTGAGTTTCTTGCAATATGCAGACACGTTTGGAAATTCTTCCATGCGAACTTGAGAGAATTTCTACTCGAGTGTGACAACACGTGAATGTTGGTTATCTTAGAATATATCACACAATCTATTCCAGGTAGCCATAGCCGTATTGTCCGGCTCAATGATCGTCTGTAAGAGGTCAACCGAAATAGTTGAATAAATCCACTGGAGAACGATAGCTTCAAGAGTAATCCATAACTGAGGATCCTCCGCGGGAATAGGTGCAGCGGGAGGAATTATGTGATGGATAACTTGATTGGAGATAGCGTGAATTTTAAACAATTCTGTCCACGTCGCATATTGGACGTTTTTCATCTCAGGACAATAGGGATGTTGTTCTTGATGTTAGAAACCGTGAGGGCAAGATGAAAAGTGTTCTTAGACATAACGAAAGAACAAGAGGAGAGGAGGGAAAATTTTGGAAAAGTGGAGGTAAAAATTTCACGAATTCCGGTGAAGGGGGACGGAAATCGAGATAGTTGTGGCCGAGAAATGGCACAAAAACCGAGAGCAATATTGGGAGAACAAAGGCGGAAGCAAGTTAGACCTAGTCTCTTGATACCATGAAAGAAATAATCCCCTTGATTATTTTCATTGATTGAAAGGCTATATATACAAGTTACATATTTCCATAATAGGAGAATTCTATTCATATTCTACTCCCTAAAACCTTATTCTAATTGGATACTAAATATACATCTATGGTAATACAAATATTATGATAAGTGTACAATACTAATTACATTACAACATTACCTAAACTAGGATACTAAAATATTACCTAACTATCTACCATGTATACGGTTTCTACAACAAATCCGAGAGCCCAAATATACACAATATACACACAATGAGTATATTGTGTATATTTAACAGAATCCATTACAAAATAGTTCCAAACTTCCATTACATTCTCACTTGAATAGAATTCATTACATTTACAGCCAAGTTTTTTCACACTTGAATAGAATCCATTACAAAAACTTCCAAACTTTCTTCACGCTTAATATTTGTTCAAACAGCAGTAACTATCAAAAAGTTATACAAGTAACTATCAAAAAATTATAGTATTTCATGATATGCATAAATACACTGACCATCAAAAATATTTCTGACACAGATCTCTCCCAACTAACATATCGAAGCCCCAAATCTTCCAGAACAGCATCTCTATACAGGAATACCAAACATATTATAAAAAAATGTGAAACATAAATTGAGACAATGAATTGTAATATACAATAAATTAAAACAAAGAAACATAAACAAGAGATATACAAAATCTAGGTTATTGTAGTAGCATGTCACACATAGGCACAAATAACCACTGCGGCAACTTTTTCTATTAATTGATTGATGGTAGATGTGGCCCATTGAATGCCATGATATTAGCAAATCTATATGGTGATTTCCTTTCACGAGAAGGATGTAAGGAGCTGGTGGAGCCTATAGTGCAGTTGGTTTAGCAGGTAAAATCACATGCTCTTAATCTCCATCATGTTCTTCACCCCCATAATGTTCTTTCCCAATCTGCTCATTTTTCTCTTCCAGTGGCTGTTGTTTTTACTAATGTTGGATTTGATGTTGTGACATTTGACCCAACATATCTCCTGAAGTATTGATTTGAATGTATAAGAATGTTGGGACAAATGTTACACAACATTCAGACCAATATTTTCATAACTGATTTTGTCTTACTTCACGTAATGATTACTATGTGATAAATATGTCTTGGCAAGGTAAAAAGAAGTTGGTAGCAAGGCTGCTGCTTTTCGTGAGGAATAAGTCAAAGTTGTTAGAGGTTTTTTATCCTTGATCGTCTCCAACAAAACCTAATAGATGTCCACCTTTCCCTCAACCTCCACAACCGATCGATGAGCTTTTCAAGGAAGACTTTCTACTATAAATAGAGAGGCTACTACAGTGAATCAACATCTAGAACCAGAAAGTAAAAATACCAAGAGAACTCTCAGAATTTCATCTCAGAAATCTGGATCACCAGTGTTGCCTGAGTGTGTTGATAACATTCTGCCAAACATTACAATTGTTGTTTTAGATTCTAGAATAGTTTTTTTATGGAGCGATTGTAATGAGAGGTTGTCTATGTCTACTTAGTTAGATTTTTCAGGCAGAAGTCATCTGCGACTTCAACTTTTAATTTATTTCCGTTTTATCTTGTAAATATGTAAAGAAAGGAATTTGTCTATTTGTTTATAATATATATATAATACATTTGGTCATTGACCATCATAAGTTATATAATATATATAACTTATGAAAATTTAAAACATTTGTGTTCTTTAAATTTTCGCTGCATTTACTCTTCAAGGTTTTCTGTTTTGCTAAAGTGTTGTTACTGGTGTCGGACGACATAATTGCCGACATTCGAAAACAGAATTGACATTCGATTTATTTCATCTCTTGTTTTTACTTTTCGTACCATTTGACACCCTTCAAGTGGTATCAGAGCCGACACTTAACACAATAAGTGTTTGGTCTTGTTGTCATAAGTTATGGATCCGGCAAATCCAACTATTGGTAGGCTTCCTATTTTCGATGGATCAAACTATGCGTATTGGAATATTAGCATACGTTCTCATATCAAATCAATTGATGGTAGGTCATGGATATCTGTAACCAATGAGTATATTGTTCCAATATTTCCACCGGATGAGGAAGGTGACATTCTTGTTAAACCTGAATTCGAACGGAGTATAGAAGAAACCAATAATGCTAGCTTTAACGAAAAAGCCTTAAATGCAATTTTTGAATGAGTTGATATGTATATGTTCAAATTCATTCAAAATTTCCCCACGGCTAAGGATGCATGGGATACTTTACAAATTCATTGTGAAGGTAGCTCAAGTATTCGTCGAACAAAGCTACGCATGCTCATGAGTAAATATGATCGTTTAAGGATGGAAGAAGCGGATGATATTAAATCTTATTTTGAAAAGTTGATTGACATCTCAAATGAATGTCAAGTGCTTGGTGAACCATTAACCAACACTCAACTTGTTGAAAAGGTTCTCCGCTCTCTTCCTGAAAAGTTCAATTTAAAGATTTGTGTTATTGAAGAAGCTCATAATCTTTCCACAATGGACCTTCATACCTTGATGATCATTCTCAAAACTTATGAGATGAACATTGAGAATAAAAAAGAATTGTATAAAAGCAAGAATGTGGCACTTCAAATTCAATCATCGGAGAGTCAAATCGAAGAAGATGATGAGAATCTTGAAGAAATTGGTGATGGTGCAAATGTTGTCGTACTCACTCGAAAATACAATTCGATGGTGAGGAAGTTCAACAATGAAAGAAATTAATCTAAATCTAAAAAGCTCCAAAACCAAGTCTTCAATCAAAAGTCCACTAGATTCCTTCCAAATGTACAAAAAGGAAATCAACTAAGAAGAACCAACTCAGATCGTACCAAATTTAATCCCAAACAGCTTGAGTTCGTGCAGTGTCATTCATGCTCTGGTTGGGGTCACTATGTTAACGAATGTGCTAACACTCTTAGAAAATTTGGTAAGAACCTATGAGTTTCTCTTAGTGATGATGAAGGTGAAGAAGAATGAGATCATGAAATTGAAACACAAGCAATGCTGGCTACTGTTTTCGAACAGTCTCTATCGGATAATAAAGATGTCGTATACAATGTTGTCTCAGATGCCACGACATTTGCTCCAACATCAGCAACGACATCAATATCTTCAGCGACATCTGAAAGGTATGAATTCTTCAACTATACTGATGTTAATTACTTTAGTGCTTCTATTTCTGTTAGTGAGGCTTATTGTATGGTTCAAGTTGAATGCAAAGATGATATGATTAATGAATTATAAAGTATTAGTAAAGCCTTAATCTTAGAATCCAAGCAACTTTACAAAAAGGTAAAATCTTTAACTCATGAGAATTTTGTATTAAAAGGCACGATAACCCGACTTGAGGTTGCACTTACCAAAAATGATATTGAATTTGGTAAGATCTATGCAAAATTAGATTTAGCCGAAGCAACCTTCTGTAAGCTCAACACGGGGACTTCAAAATTGAATGAGATACTCAACTTTAGTAAACGTTCACATGCAGAAATTGGGTACGAAAACTTTCTTAAAACTATATGCTCTAATCTCTTTGATAAAAATGAGAAAATATGCTTTGTAAATGAAAAAGGGATGAATAATAAGTTCTCATATATGTTAAAGAATATGAAGTTTATGCGTCATCACTGTAACTCCCATGGACACTTAAAACCATAATGTTTCAAACTTCAAGATTCTGTGAGCAAAATGGTGCCTAAAATGTTGTCCAACATTCCAGATAACAATCGAAGCAACATTTCTGAGCCAAAAGGTAAAAATAATTTTTTTTAAAATTGGGTTCTTAAAAAGGGTGTAACATGTAATGTTGTTATTACTGCATTAAGAACTATTATTTCAGGTTCTTGGTACTTTCATAGTGGATGTTCTCGCCACATGACATGTACAAAAGGTTTTCTAAAGAACTATGAGTCATTCAATGGAGGAAACGTGACTTATATAGGTGGCAGTAAAAGCAAAATAATTGGAAAAGGGATCTTGGATGTTCCTGGTTTTCCAGCCTTAAGAAATGTCTTACACGTTGATGGATTAATGGCTAATCTAGTAAGTGTTAGTCAACTGTGTGATGACGATCTTGAGGTGAAATTTAATAAGAATGCTTGTAAAGTTACGAATGAAGAAAATATATGTGTCATGACAGGTACTAGAATAGGTGATAATTGTTGTATTGTTGGAGGACAAGAAACATGCAATAATGCAAAGGTCGATGACACAACACTATGACATCAAAAGTTGGGGCATGTCAACTTCCGCAATTTAGAAAAATTAGTCTCATTTGAAGCGGTTAGAGGCATACCCAAACTTAGTCATAAAGGTAAAACGGTATGTGAAGATTGTTTGAAATGTAAGCAAACCTGTGTCTCTCATAATGTTGTCCAACACGACGGACAACATTCAGGTACGTCTCACTATTTTCAATTGTTACATATGGATTTAATTGGTCCAATTGAAGCAGACAGTCTATGAGGCATGATGTATTCCTTTGTGATAGTGGATGATTTTTCTAGATATTTTTGGATATATTTTTTGAAATAAAATCACAAACGTTTGACATGTTTAAAATCTTACACTTTAGAATTAGAAATTTATTATATTCTTCTATTTTTTGGATTAGATCCGACCATGGAAAATAATTTAAAAATAGTTCATTCACAAATTTTTGTGAGAAAAAGGAATTTTTTCATGAGTTTTCTGCCCCCAAAATTCCTTAACAGAATGGGGTTGCAGAACGAAAGAATAGGACATTGCAAGAAATGGCTAGAGTAATGCTTAGTTCTAAACATTTGTCAAAATATTTATGGACAGAATCCTTGAATACTGCTAATCATATAGCTAATCGAGTCTATCTAAGGCTAGGAAAAAAGATGACACCCTATGAGATTATAAATGGAAAGAAACCAAACTTGCGTTACTTTAATGTGTTTTGAGTGTATTTGTTATATATTAAATGATAGGGATCATTTGGCAAAATTTGACTCTAAGAGTGATAAAGAAATTTTTGTTGGCTATTCATAAAATAGTCATGCTTATCGAGTATACAATCTGAGATCCAAAACTGTATAAGAGTCCGTAAATGTTATATTTGATGATCTTTCTGATGTTTCAGGAAAAACTATTGAAAATAGTATTATAGATACAGTGGAAAGTCCATAGATTGTATAAGAATCGTATGTTGCCACAAATGTTTCCACACCTGAAGCAACATCTGAAATAGCAATAGAGAACACAAAGGCCACAGATGAGGAGTCAAGTACTGAATTGTTAGACCAAGTTCGCAGGGACCCCTCATCAAGGATTAGGAAGAATCATCCAACGGGCCAAGTGATAAGGAGAGTTTTTGAAGGAATTAGAACAAAAGGCAAAGAACCACTCAACTATAGAGAAATAGTAAAGTATGTGTGTATGTCAAACATATACCAAGAGGTTAGTCTTTCTTATTTTATATCTACAATAGAACCAAAGAATATTGTAGAAGCACTTAAAGATAATTTCTGGATACAAGTAATGCAAGAAGAGCTTGAACAATTTTCTCGAAATGAAGTCTGGGACTTAGTTCCACGTTCAAATAATACAAATGTAATTGAAACTAAGTGGATTTTTAAAAATAAAATAGATGAATCGGGAACAACTGTTAGAAACAAAGCATGTCTAGTTGCACAAGGTTATACTCAGGTACAAGGAATTGATTTTGATGAAACCTTCGCACATGTAGCTAGAATCGAGTCGATTAGACTTTTACTTGCTATTGCTTGTTGTCTGAAAATTACTTTACGCCAAATGGATGTAAAAGGTGTCTTCTTAAATGGTTATCTAGATAAGGAGGTATATGTTGAACAACCAAAAGGATTTGAAGATCCTTACCATCCACACTATGTGTACAAGCTTAAAAAGGCTTTGTATGGGTTGAAACAAGCCCCTCGTGCACGGTATGATCATTTAACTAACTTTCTTCTTGAATTTGGTTTTAGCCGTGGCGAAGCTGATCGTACTTTGTTTATTAAACGATACGGTGTAGATAATATAATTGCTCAAATCTACGTGGATGACATACTCTTTGGATCGACGTCACAGTCGTACCCAAATTCATTTGTTGAAGTTATGTCATCGACATTTGAAATGAGCATGATTGGGGAATTAACTTTTTTCCTAGGCTTGCAGATAAAGCAAAGTGAAGATGTAATTTTTATCTCACAGAGTAAATATGCCAATAATCTAGTTAATAGATTTGGTTTGGAGAATGCTAAACAAATGAAAACGCCAATGGGTTCATCGCAGAAGGTATGTAAGGATAATGTTGGTGAAAATGTCGACCCAACATTATATCAATCTATGTTAGGTAGCCTTCTTTATCTTACTGCTAGTCGCCCAGATATTATGTTTAGTGTTTGTGTTTGTGCACGTTTTAAAGCCTGTCCCAAATGTCCCATTTAAATGTCGTGAAACGTATTATTCGATATGTTGTTGGTACATGTGAGTTGGGAATCTAGTATTCCAAAGACATTAATCCTAATTTAATAGGATTTAGTCACTCGGATTGGGCTGGAGATGTGGATGATAGAAAAAGTACAAGTAGAAGATGTTTTTATCTTCGCAATAACCTTGTTTCATGGTATGGTCGCAAACAAAATTGTGTCTCACTTTCAACTGTTGAATCTGAATATGTAGCAGCTGGAAGTTGTTGCTCTCAATTAATATGGCTACGACATATGTTAGACGACTATGGATTTACTAGCAACATTTTGATTTTGTACTGTGATAATTTGAGTGCTATAAATATTTTCAAAAATTCAGTTCAGCACTCACGTACAAAACATATTGATATTAGACATCACTTTTTAAGAGATTTAGTTGAAAAACAACTAGTTCAAATTGAACATGTTGACACACTTCATCAACTAGCTGATCTTTTTACAAAAGCTTTGGACCATGAGAGATTTTCTAGTTTAAAGAAATCTCTTAGTCTTTGTAATTTCTAAAATGCCATTTTTGGTGAATGTCGGTTGAAATGTTGTCTAACATTTTGGGTGACATTTACCTAAGTTATATCACTAACTGATTATTGTTGATGTATAATGCATAACTTTTGGTCACACAAGCATGATCCTTCAATAAGCATATGTTATCAAAGTGATACCGTTCTCTGCGATGATATAAAAAAATACATATATATCATAAAAAGGGAGTATCAAACTAAGGCAAAACTTTTGCAAATATTTAGCAACTGTGAAAATGGGCAAATCCCATGAAAAGATATTGTTCATATTCTATAGGAGTATCGAGTGCTTCAAAAGAAATTTGAGAATATCATAAAAGTATTCTTATTTTTTACACGCAAATTTATTTATATGTGTTATATGATTACACCAAGGACACAATAGAAAAATGTTACATTGGTCCAGTGGTCAAACTCATAAATTCCTATAAAACATGTCTTGGTTTGTTGCCAAATCTGAAAATTCTTGTGGGATCAAAATACTTGTGTCATCCAAAATGGTGCCAACATTGTTGTTGACATTTTCAGAATGTGATATATGTTGGGATGTTGTGCTTATCTGATTGTTGAAATATCATATCTTACTCCCTATTATGTGCCTTGTTTATAGGAATTTCAAAATTTAAAATGATAAGATTAAATTATATTCCTACCGTGATGGTTATTTGTTTTAATATTTTAGGTGTAAGTTATTTTGTAAAAGTGGAACACCTAAAACTATGGGATTCTTGTTGCTAAGAAAAAGTTTGTCATGTATATAAATATTCCACTCATTTTTTTTTTGTTTTTTCATAAACAACAAAAAAGGGAAAAAGTTCAGCAGGTGTTTATCGTCCTACCAACCTGATGGAAACACCAAATCAAACTCCAATCACTTTCACAAACCCTAATTCCTCAAAACCCTCTCCTCAATTCTCACCGATGAAAACTTTTCCAATGTCAGAATAAATATCAACCAACATTCCATCCAACACTCTCATGAACATTAGCCCTCCGTCAAATACATCTCAGCAACCAAGCCAGTCTTCTTCCTCAAATCTTTCTGAGGATCTTTCTAAAGAAATAGTGTTCAAAGGTTTTTATGAACCTTTAGATATCAGATATCTTGGAGACAATAATAACCCAATAGATGTCGATCAAACTTTTGATTTCTCATCTCTAGGTAAAAGGCCAAGGTCATCTACTTTTCCTACTCGCTGATCAAGTAGAGTGTTTGAGAAAACAGTACAAGAAGGTTCGAGTAGCAAAAGGCCTAAATGTGAAACATCTAAACCCGCTTACTTGAGTAGTGATAGTAAAAATATGGACTCTGTTTTCTCAACTGAGGAAGAACCATCTGCTTCTGAACAACCAAGTGTGCCTCAAGAAAGGGAATCCCAGATGAAACTCCTTTGAAATAATTTTTTCCAAAGGGAGTTTCCAGGACTACAAGGACAAGTGCTTCTCCAAATGTTGCCACAGATGCCACAACCTATCAGGCAACATCTCAGCCAACATCAGAAGAGACCTACGCCACAACATCCTCCAACAGTACCAAATCCATCAATTCTGATATGCATGATTCAGACATTGAGGTATTTGCTTTCTCATATAAATTCTATTCTAAAGCTAACCATGATATGTGGGATTTTTATAAGAATAGAGTAATTGGGCATGAGAGAGTGTTAGACATTGCTTTCTGTACTGAATATGGTTTGGTAGAATTCTTAAAGGACAGAAAGCTTCTTGGTTCTGTCACTGAAAAAGAACCATATGTTGATGAGATAGTAAGGTTGTTTTATGCTAATTTAATCTCTGCTATAGAGGATACCTCCTCAAAGAAATTTGGGAAGGTATATCTCTATAACAAGGTATACCTTTTTACGTCTGCTATCATAAATCAATGTATTGGTCAAAATGTTGAAGATAATGTTAGAGAAGCTGAATAGTTGATAGACAATAAGGATGAAGTAATTGAATACCTCACTAGACGTATAATGAAGAAATGGATTCCTAGATGTCCAGCCTCCAAACTAACAACCCTGTTTTCCACCATCCGCAAAATTGTTATTCACAATGGCTTCCTTCAATGAATGAATCAATTGTGACATTTGAACAAGCCATCCTATTGTATAAAATTGGGAAAGGTTTGGAAGTTGATTTGGGAAAATGATATTTCATCAAATTGCCAACTTGGCTGAAAAAGAATCAACTTCAATCCTTCATTTTTCCTCTATGATCTACAAAGTATTAACCACCCAAGTCTTTGAGCCTAAGAGAGAAGACACTTTAGGGAAGGCTCCTGAGCTTTATACTATAAACAAAGCATTTTTGAAGAGCAAGGACAAAGTCATCGACTTGCCTTGGAAGAAAGAAGCTGAAAGTGAAAATGTTGTCAGAAATGTCATCAACATTCTGGGCAACACCGGTCCAAGACAGCCTACACTGTCTACAAAATGGCTTGTGAATCACATTGCAAAAATCAACCAACAAATTGCAGAAGTTGATGCTGCAAGGATTGCCCTGATACAAGCTAGAGACCATTTCATGATGCTACTTTCTTCACAAAAAGAGGAAGATAATGCTGATGCAGGGGGAGGAAGCTATAGCTAGTGCAGAGGAAGCTGAAGTTGTTATGCATGGGTAGAAAGCTGCTGGAAGTTGTTGTTGCTGTATGATGAGAAAGGAGGAAAGTTCCTCAATCTCATGGGTAGAAAGCTGCTGGAAGTTGTTGTTGCTGCATGGGTAGAAAGCTCCTCAATCTGCTCGTGACTGTTGTTCTTCATCCCCATCCTGTTCTTCACCCCCAATCTCAAACCCAAACTCAGGTACAGCCTCCTCATTATTCACTTTCAGTTGCTGCAGCGGTTGTTCTTCATCCCAGCTTGTGCAGCTGCATACTATTTTTTGCTATGATTTACCAATTCTCAAGTAATGAAGGATAGCATCTGATGAAAGTATAAGTAGATACGTATTTAAACTTTCTGACACATAAAAAGTTTCTAATTTTATCTTTTTATTGGCTGTTATTTGTGTCATATGGCAGATTCTTGCTCCACATTTGTTGTTAGCGACAATATTAGTGCCAAATGGGCTAATTTTATCTTCTAATTGGTTGTTATCTGTGTCATATGGCAGATTCTTGTGGAGGCTTACAAAACTCGTTGTTGATCCTGCTACGAAGCTTATAACTTTCGGTGCTCGATGGTATTTCTCCCCAACTGTAATTTTTTAGAATTTTGGAAGCCTAAAGCATGAGCTTTACAAGCCTCCCCTTGAGCCATCATAGTAAGTTGGTGTCTCTAGTACTTCTGCATGTGTCACTTTAATAATTCTACATTTGTAAGTTTATTATCTTTTTCTTTTTACAGGTCATTCGTTGCATATCGAAAATGTTACAGCAATCACTAAAAAAACCAAAAGCTCTGCCCTCCCTCTCTATCTATCCAAGGGATGGAAG